>LR752386.1:0-38379 GCA_902729485.2 Mus minutoides
CACGTGCTCCTTACTTCTGAGACATCTCTCCAATCCATCAAGTCCTTGTTCCTGTGCTTTCTTTTAACATTAAAAAAATGTTAAATAGCCAGGCATGGTGACAGTGCCTGTATTTAATCCTAGCAACTTACAGCCAGAGGCAGGAGGATCTCTAGACAGCAGTGAATTGTAAGGCATCAAAAGCTACATACCTTGTATTTAAAAAAAAAAAATCACACACACACACACACACACACACACACACGCACACAAATTAAGGCTATTAGCTCTTTGTGATAATTGTATTTTATAAGCATAGAAGAAATATAATTGAATAAACATTTAGGCTTCTATATGGAATATTATTTCTTATCAGTATTATATAAACCAAAATTTCTAAAAGACTTGGCTGAAGACAATGAAAACAAGAAAAGTTTACAGTTATTTGCCATATGGGTAGATCAAGTATGGACAATAAAAAATCCACTCTGTTATGTAAGGTCTTGTGTGTGTGTGTGCGCGCGCACGCATATGTGCATTTGGGTAGAACATATTTAGAAAATACCTTCAGAAGTTTTATTTATAGACAGAATGTAGGTATAAAATGTATCAGCTAATGCTCCGTTCACGGCAGCACAAACATTGTATTTTCAAAAGTACTTTTGCCTAATTGTTTCCTTGCTTTTGCTAAAATACCTTTCAAATATAATATTTCTAATAGTGAGATACTACATAGTAAACAAATGACTTAGCTAACTTCCCTCTAAGCTCATGAAGATGTACACAAAGGCAAAAGAGGAGATCCCATCCATCAAAACCGCCTAGAAGATAAAAAAAGGTAGGAAAGATTAGGCGACATTTTGGCTGTGTCCTTAATACTTGGCAATCTGTTGGGTCACCTTATTCTAGGTCCCAGCCGTTGCCCTTTCCTTTCAATCGTGAAGGGTAAGCAGTGTAAATGACTGTTCACTGGTCATGAGTCTATGTCCCAATGTTCTGGAGCAGATAGCATGCCCTGAACAGAAAGGCTTGTGAGCCAGTGAAGCTTATCTTCAAAGCCCAGACTTTGTCCTTCCCAGTCGGAGTCAGGGCACTGTCTTTCTGCCTCTTCTGGCTTGTCTCTGCTCTCAGCCACAACAGGGTACCAGGAATCTCTGCTTATAAATGACAGTTGTCCCAGGGATAGCTTTCTTTACTAAAACCTTACCTGGGAAGAATATTATCAGTTAGATAGTTTGTTGTACTTCACTGAAACCCCTGTAAATGCTGGTCTGAGAGCAGAGAGTACTAAGGTAGTCTGGCAAAATGGGAAAATTTCACACTAAATCTTTAACTTTACTGTGAGTGTGCATAATTATTGCACTCCTGTTATGGGCAGAAGAGACACTGCAGCCTCCGATCTAATTTACAGGGATGCTTGGGTGGAGGCAACGGGGCTGCTGAGTCATACCTTTTAATTGCAGAGAGAGTTTAAACACACTTGTGTGCTTTCCCTCCTAATATATGTAAGTTTGTGTTCTGTTTATCTAGCTATGAGAGAAAATAAGTCACATTTTATAGCTAGGCTGAAGAGTCTGAAGAATATTTATTTTGATCATTTGATTCTGTTTTCATTATTCCGAGAAACAAAATCCTTAGATTTATTAAAAGAATTTCACAGCAGAATCATATCTCCACAACTATATTTACATCTGGAATGTAGTATTGCCATACGCCTAAGGGAAAGTATTTTTAAAAACAAACAAACAAACACAAAGGCAAAAACAAAATAGGGTAATTTTTATAATAAAGCCCAAATCTACAATTTGGTTTTTAATGTAAATAAAACCAAATTTAAACAAAATCCTTGAAGTCAGTAAACTTACCAGCTAGTACCCACTAGATTCATTCCCCCATAGGACATGCTCATACCCTGTATCAGATACATAGTTTAGTAAGCTGAATGCATTATTGACCTGTTACATACTGCAATATATGGAGCCTCTAATCAGTGAAAGCTCACCGTTTCTGTTGTCAATCAAGAAAACTAATGCACGATATTAGCAGCTAGGGACTAAAACATAATTAATAGGAAGGAAGACTGTCTCTCTTATAATTTGCTTGGTACCTGCAGTGACACGCAATATCAACAGTGAAAGCAAACGTCTGTAAACTGTCTGCAGCCAGGACCAAGCGATGGGTGCACTTATTCTTTCAATGGAGTGTTCTTGATAGAGAAAAATAATCTACTAGCTTGGAAGTACTTGTAGAGTCCACGTGTTTGGAACCCAAACTAGGCCAAAGTGTCAGAGAGTTTTTGAACTGGAGACCCACAATTTGAGAAAAACAAAACAAAACAAAAGAAAACAAAATAAAAACCATGGATAAATCTAGAGAACACCGTGTTAAGGTGTTAAGCAAAACAAGCCTGGCACAGGAAGGAAAATACACTGTGATCCTTCCTACACGTGTGATCAATGGCAGTTGAGTTAATGGGACCAGAAAGCAGAATGCTGGTGGCTAGGGTCTTCAAGACAGAAACTGGAAATAGGAAGGTACAATGCAAAGACTTAAAATTGCATGTAGATGTTCAGTGACATGCCACACAACATGAGAGGTCCTATAGAACAGCTGTGGTCATCTAGAAAATTTAAAGCAAGGATTTTTATCTTCCTGAGAATTTTATGTATGAATACAAGATTTACATCATTTACCCCTTCTTCTTCGTGCTGGTAGATCCTCTCAGGGAGCGCCCATACCAGGCTCCTGTCAGAAAGCACTTCTTGGCATCAGCAATAGTGTGAGGGAATTGGTGCCTACAGATGGGATGGATTCCTAGGTGGGGCAGATTGTGGATGGCCTTTCTTTCAGTCTCTGTTTCATTTTTTTTGTCCCTGTCTTTCCTTTGGACAGGAACAGTTCTGGTTTAAAAATTTTGAGATGCATGGGTGGCCTCATCCCTGAGCTGGGGACTGTGCCTATCTTCTGGAAGTGGTCTCTACAGGTTATATTTCCCCTTTGTTGGGTATTTCAGCTAAAGTCATCACCATTGGCTCCTGGGAGCCTTCCAGTCACAAATGTCAACCTAAGGTTATAGTGTTAGGCATTCATTCTTTTCCTTTTCTTAACAGGTCTTAAGTCCAGTTAGATGGCTGTTGACTACTTTCAAATTATTAATGCTATTATTTTACCTTTTAGGTTGTCTTAGCATATATTACTTTAAAGAGACACCATGACAAAGGCAAATCTTATAAAAGAAAGCACTTAATTTGGGGCTTGCTTAAACTTTTAGAGGATTAGTCCCATGACAGGGAGGATGTTGGCAGGCAGGCCTAAACTAGAGAAGCAGCTAAGAACTTATCTCCTAACCCACAAGCATAAGAGAGAGAGAGAGAGAGAGAGAGAGAGAGAGAGAGAGAGAGAGAGAGAGAGAGAGAGAGATTGATTCTGGGCCTTGGACGGGCTTTTGAAACCCCAAAGTGCACCTCCAATGACATACTTTCTCCAACAAGGCCATACTTCCTAATTCTTCTCCTATTGCTCAAATAGTTTCACTCTCAGGTGACTAAACAATCAGATATGAGCCTGTGGGGACCATTCTTTTTCAAACATAGCATTGCTTCAGATAGATAGATAGATAGATAGATAGATAGATAGATAGATAGATAGATAGATAGATAGATAGATAGACAGACAGACAGATAGACAGATAGATAGATAGACAGATAGACAGAGAGGGATATTTTACTATGTTTGTTATTGTTGTGATTTATAGGCATTATAAGTAGGTAGGACTATTGCCTGCTTTTGCCCCCAGTTTAGGGCATGCATAGCACTTTCTGGCACTCAGCTCCTCTGCAGAGTACAGGCTTCCAGGTCAGTTCCAGCTTGATCCCTTTGAGGTCTTGATCTCCAATCTATGTATGGTTTTTGTTTGTTTGTTTTTCAGTTTTTGGTTTCAGCAATAGGGTTTTTTTTTCCTTCAGGTTCTAAGAGAACATCAAGAGCAAGAGCCACACCTTATGCTGACTTGAGAGTCTTTTGGATTCCTCTGAGCAAGAACTTGAAAGGAGGTCTCCCACACTTTGGATTGGGGTTTTAGTTGTGTAATCTATGGCTTTTAGAGGAAGCATTGTCTTCCCAAGAGATGATAGATAGATAGGTAGATAGATAGATAGATAGATAGATAGATAGATAGATAGATAGATAGATAGATGAGAGTGAGTACATATATGTAATTGCGTGCGCATAATGGGATATCTATTACTGTGTCTGGCATTATTCATTCCTGTTCTTTTTCCTACCTCCTTCTACGTTCTCTTCCCCTCTCTTTAGTTAAGTCTCTACCCATTACATTTTCATCCTTTATCTCTTTGGAGGACCTTTGTCCTCTCTCTAGAGCTCCATCCCCATCTCCTGTAGTTTTAAGTGTTCTCATCACAAAAATAGAATGTGAGGTAATATATATGTTAATTGGCTCAATTCAGCCATTCTGCAATATATGCATAATTCAAAAATATACTACCAAAGGAGCAGTTTACACTTCTATTTTCTGTTGGTTTAGGTTTTGTACTTGAGGGCATGCAGAACACGACATTGCACGCTCACCGAGCAAGGCTTCTGCCACTGCCCTAACACTCAGCTCTATTTTTCATTTTAATTAATGAAATTGAATTAACAAATATTAAAATGAAATTATGAGTTTGTTTGAATTTTTTAATTAAATGACAGAAGAAATGAGATTTAACTCTAAATAATAGAGAATACTGGTAAAGCAGGTATTCATACTTAATCTATAGTGTCTAACTTGACTATAATAGTCTTTATTCCCTGCATCTCCTCTGAGTAACTGTACCACTGGCAATTATTGCTCACTGTCATGTCATACTTTTTCCATGGGTTTATACTTTGTCCTTCATGACTTATAATATTACATTTTAATGCTCATGAATGCTAACTTAGGGGAGTTCCATCTAACTTCTTGTTTTCTAATCTAGCGACATGAACTCTGGGCCTCAGACATGCTAAGCAGGGACTCGGCTCCTGAGCATCAGCTACAGGCTGACTTTCCTCCTGAAAAGTGTGTTTCTCCTGGGTTTTGAATCTCATCCTCATATTTGGTCCAGGTTCATTATTTCAATGAAAATTTGGCAAGAATTTCTGAATGATGAAAATCAAAATTGTTAGAAAGAAAGAAAGAAAGAAAGAAAGAAAGAAAGAAAGAAAGAAAGAAAGAAAGAAAGAAAGGAAGAAAGAGAGAGGGGGAGAGAGGAGAGAGGGGGAGGAAGAAAGAAGAAAAGGCTTGTATCACTTCTGGC
Organism: Mus minutoides; assembly: GCA_902729485.2. Classification (NCBI taxonomy): domain Eukaryota; kingdom Metazoa; phylum Chordata; class Mammalia; order Rodentia; family Muridae; genus Mus; species Mus minutoides. Next base: position 5,277 of record LR752386.1, read on the forward strand.
TATTTCACTTCATCAATTTATACAACTGCATTATGTGCTTTAAAAAGTAAATTAAGCATTAAAAAGGAGAAGCACAGAGTACTCTTTGAGCTCTAAGCACACAGCAGATTTCTCATCAGCAGACACAGTAGGCAGGGCATTAAAACACTAGTCTTGCAAATGCCATGAGAGTCCATCTGGGTCTTGTAAGATAGAATGAGAACTATTGGCTAATGTGGTGAGTTTTTAAATAGAAATCAATTAGAGGACCTTTTAGTTAATTGGCTTGTTGCTTCCCAATTACAGATGCCTTGTGACCTTTCCTCTGTACTTACTGCCTTCAAATCTCTGTCCTTGAGAGCTGAGCGGGACTCAACTGCCCTCCAAAACAGACCTGCTCTGATTTTAGTTAGGATATTAGTCTTTTAATATAATTCTAATGATTTTCTAATAAAAATTTCGAAAATAAATATAAATCTTTTTCCTTATATTCTAATACTCTGTTATATGAAAGTGGCTTTGTATTTTATACAGTAATGACAGCTAATGGAGTGCCTAACACATACACAATGGATCTCTCTTTTCAGGCCAGGCCTTCGGACAACTTGCAAGTCACAGCATTTAAATTATTTCAATCAATCTAATCAATAATGTAAGAAAAATTTCACAGTTGAAATTGAGAAGGTGTTGTTTACTCAATCCGGTTAAATTTAAATATTTGAGAGGTCAGAGATGAATCTATTTAGTCCTTCTGCATTCACCACCATTCCCTTCTTGGCTTTAGCCCCTGGGCCCCCTTTAACCACTGGGCCTCCTCTTTTCTGGATATCTTTATGATGGGACCCAGATGTTCAATTAGTCTTGTGAAGGTTGTTTCTCCTTCTAGTTCAAGACATGTTTCTTTGTATTATGTTTTATTCAAGATAATTAGAAATGAATGATCAGCCAGACACTGTGGTAAACCATATTATGTTACGATCCACCAAAGAGTTCTTGAATCTATTATTTGGTATTCTCCCATGATATTGTTTTATATTTCCTGATAGATCAAATTGTGTGAAACCCACACACATTTTAAAAACACGAAGTTGGATGGATCTCAGGGTATTCAGTGCAGTTCACGGAGTACAACAAATTACTTTAGAACTCATGGAATGTGGCCCACTCCTTAGCACAGCCTCGATGGGTAAGCCTTGGACAGGCATGACCCCGAGGACTATGTGGCCTGAAGACTTCATGATGTTACGGAGTTCTGCTCTGCTTGCTGCCCTAACATCCCTCTTACTCTAAGAATGGTATGAATACTCTAAGGGGGCTTCCAGCCCCCCACTGGGCAATATCACTGGCACCCACAATAATGATGCTTGATCTCTTTCAGGCATTGCTGCTGGAGCAGATTCATGATTCAATCACCACCCTAGGAACGAACTTAGAAATGTAGTCTGTCAGCAATGACCATCAGCCTTAGGAAGCATTTGGAAAAATAAATTGTTAGTGAAGTTAGGTTAAGAATGCTATTGCTATTGGCTCTGACATAGAAAGTCTTAGGAACAATTTGAACTTCAGAATGGCATACTAGTTAAACTATGGAAGGTCTGAGGTGCGGCAACAAGAATAATGTCACTCTAACTAGCACCCTGACATCCATCCAGCTTCATGCCCTCTCCCCCTTCCCTCTCCCTCTCCTTCTCCCTCTCCCTCTCCCTCTCCTCCTCCCCCTCCTCCCCTCCTCTTCCCCCTCCTCCTCCCCCACCTCCTCCCTCCTCCTCCTTCTTCTTCCTCCCTCTCTCCCTCTCTCTCTCTCTCTCTCTCTCTCTCTCTCTCAAATAAGACAGAAAGCTCCAAAATGTCCAAAACAAAACCAAAACATGACGAAATAGTCCAATTTGGTCTGGTTAATTACTCCTGGTATGGGGCTGTCCTAGAGTGTGGTTGATATACCCAGTATCTCTTACTACAGAAAACTGATTTCCCTTCTGCTGGCACATGCCAAATGCAAATAGCTTCCTGGTTTGGGGTGAAACTTTGTGTTTCATGCTTACTACTTCCCCTTTCTACATTTGGATTTTTTTTTGCATAAACTTTGCAGAGATTTTAATATTTTTTCTATTTATATGTGTTTATGTATGTTTATGTTAATAAATGCCAGGCTTCAGTGATGATGCTCATGGACAGATGAGGAAGGCAGCGGCTTCCCTGCAGTTGGAGTGACAGGCTGCTGTGAGCTGCTGAATGTGGGTTCTGGGAATTGCACTTGGGTTATCTATGAGAGCAACAAACAATGGGTCATCTGACCAGTTCAGTTTTCTGCTGACTTCTGTAATGTGATCGTCTTCGTCTTTCTACTGATTTACTTTAAACTAGTCACAACCACCGCTGTGTTCATTATCCCCTCTTTTTTTGCCCAATAGTTTTAAGTTCATTTAACATTTTTCATATCGGTACCACTTCATTCACAGTATTTCCTAGTCTCAATAGTTTCCTCCTTGTTTTTAATAAGAAAAGGTTACCATGGGTGAGGTATGCTGGGACACAACTCTAATCCTAGCACTTAAGAGGCAGAACATGAGTTCAAAGCCAGCATGAACCCATAGAGAGTTCTACACCAACATTTACCTCATAGTAAAACTTCTCGACAAAACAAGCTCTCTAGGCATCTACCGTCAGTACTTACAATGTGTTCTTATAATAGTACTGTTAACTGGTAGACTCCAGACTATGGTTATGGAATATCCCATGAAGGGTTATGTGCTGGTGACCTTGGAGGTGGTGAGAACCTTAAGAGACGGGGCTGGATGGGAGTAATCAGGTCATGAATAAACCCAGACTGTTTCAAAGAATGACTCTGGTCCTCCTGGTCCATTACCTCTTACAGGAAGGGCTTGCTGTGATGTCAGTGAGCTTGCCTATTTTACCTTGCTTTCCGAGGCCCTCCCCCTTCCGCATTCAGTGGATTCCTTTCTGCTCCTTCACTAATGATTCTACGTGGGCATCAGAACGACAATGACATTCTCTTTGGAGATTTCAGCCACCATAAATGTGATCCAAATCCATTTCTTACCTTTATAAGCTATCTAGACTTAGTTTTGTTGGTATAGTCATACATGATGAACTACAGCAGTGGCCTATAGATGCTCCTATTTTTATTCTAAATATAATGGTGGATTTCAATTGACTAAGTGAATGGCTTGGACATTTTATCCTCTCACAAACAGCTAGTATTTTATTGATTTTTCTGTGGTTTCAACAATGTCTATTTCAGCAATCTGTCCTACCATTCATGTTATCCATTTGTTTCTTTCAACACTAGGCTTATCTTGCAACCTTCTCTATTCCCGTAAATTGAAACATTTTCTCACATGTGATGTTATTTTTATGCAGTTTTTAAATCTAATGCCTACTTTTGTCTGAAATAAGTATTTCTACTCTGCTTTCATCTTCTTCTCTGTGAGTGGAGTATCTATCTCTCCACTCGTATCATTTACTGCTTTCTTAATGTTTTGTGTCCATATTTCTCTCTCTCTTGAAACCTTGCAGCTTGGAGCTGCTATTCTACTCATTTGTCATTAGCACCTGGTAGCTGTAGAAAAGTAATAGGTTTCATCAACCTCCTATCCACGGACATGCATGATGCATTTTACCTTGATGCTTTCTGAATCTCTTTATACTTCTCTTTAATATCTCTTATATAGTTCGGGGATGTTTTAGGTTTTTTGTTTGTTTTTTGTTTGGGTGGTGGTGTTTTATTGCTGTGTGACTCTCAAAGGACCATCTTCTACTTCTAATCTTAATGGTCTATAGTATGAATTCTTGTGCCCCTCTAGTTTCTATTTTGGAAAGGAGAAGGACAATTAGCCGTATCTTCTTTCTTTTCTTGCTAATAACTGCAAGTTTTCCAATGTCTCCCAGTTTTCATCCTGTGGTTTAACTGTTTGAGATAATGAAGCAGTTTCAGCTAATCTTTCTTAATGGAGTGGGTTGTTAATAGTTGTATGTATAAACAATGGGAAACACACATGATACATTAAATCATGCTTCAAGTGTTGCTCCATTCATTTCCTCCAGTGTTCCCAGTTGGACATTGAGGTTACTAATTTCTCTTTCTTTATACCTGTTATGTGGCTTCATACATTTTTTCGCAGTAGCTAGGGGTCTGAACCCTGGGGCTGTTTTAATATATAATAGCATGCTAATAATTTAATAAGTTCGTTTTATAATTTTTATACCTGATTTAAATAATATGCCCCTGTAAAGACAACCACATGCTGAGTTGTTCTTATGCCTTGATTAAAAATTACTAGTTTAGCTTTAATTCTTTTTCTGAAAGGAAACACAAAATACATGAATATGCACAGAAGTGAGTTTTCATTTCAGCTTAATGTAGATTACATTCTCAAGTGTGCTTAATTATTCTGATAATTTAGGCAATTTAGATTTAAAGGTGTTTTTGATTAAATTATTTCATCAGCAACTATTCTTAGTGGTAAGTAAATGATAATTTAATCAAGTTCAATATCTGAGTCATCTGAGATCATTGGAGTTGATAACTTATATATCAGATATGAACATCAGTGGGGAAAACAAATGTAATAGAATGTACACCATTCATCCCTTCTGCTGCACTATGGGGAATTATCTATCTTTATTAGAAGAATATCTCACAAGTGTTACCAACTTCTGCTTTTCCAATTATAATTGTATCTTCATCCCATAATGTCAAACGCAATGGCAGCTCCTGAGAAATGGTCCTCTACCTCAACTGCAGCCAGCGGCGCCACAAATATGCCATTTGCTTACATGGAATTTACATCATACCAAGCCAGATGTCTACCAGTATTATCTTTGGCTATATAAACACTTTATTTTTCATAAAGAAAAATCCTCCCAAGTGCAGGAAAGCTATTTATTACCTGAGCATTGCAGTGTCTGTAGTTTTGTTCAATTTGATGGTGAGTCTTCATGTTTTCTATGGCTATTACTGAAGTGTGGGACAGAAGGGAAATTTCTGAGGGCATAAATCTTGCCAGGAGCCATGCCTTGAGCAGTGGGTCCTTTCTGGAAGGCAGCCGAGGGTGCTGGAGCATCAGTAGGGGTAAGACTTGGCCTTGGGAAAGTAGAGGTTGCTTAGTGTAAATAGTATTTCCTCTCCTTGCTTCTTCCTATTCTGGGGCCAGCAGCTAGTGGCTTCAGAGGAATTAGCACCTGTTGATTATCCATGGGGATAGTAAAAGATTTATTGCTAGTCCTTCCTTCTCTGGCCAGGCAGGCAAAAACCCTTCACAGGCCAGGCTGGGTAACTCTTTTTGAACCAGAGAGAGAAAGAAAATGAAAGATGCCACTCACAAAGGCACAGGTAAAGTGGAAAATGACTACATCTCTAAATTTGGATGGATGGATGGATGGATGGATGGTAGGCAAGCACAAAGGCCCTCCTCCTCTAGCCAAACCATCAGCTTTCTTTTCTCTGACATTTTTATAGACAAAAGGTCTTAGAAAATTACTCCATAGATAAAATGTTATACAAAATTGGAGGTACAAAAGGACATTGATATTAAGTTCAAAGCAGTGTTTCATTCTGTAAACTTATTGTAAGTTCAAAGGAATTTTTACATGACCTTGCCTTACCATAATGCACACCTGTGGCTTCATCCTTGGACCTAAATGTTTTTTCTTGAACATAAATTTGTCCCAAGCCTACTTTTCTTTGTAATTAGGAAAGCTTAATGTATTTTTAATTTTGCAGACTTTACTTACTATTATGAGGAATGGACACATTTTATTCTTAATTTTTAACTTTATTACATCTTTCTAGCAAACAGCTAAAATCATCTCTTAAATCTTTCTTCCTAAGGTTATTTGGATCAAATCAGTAACTACAAATGATTAATTCATCTAAACCTCAATAATTCATGAAAGTTTGTCTTTGTTCTGATTTGCAGGAAATCTGTCCAATAGGGTGCCCAGAAATTGTTAGGCTATGTGATAGTGATTAAAAAAAAAAAAGGCATATCAGCTGCAAGAAGCAATTGCAAGGTGAAGGCTTTTTGGGATCTTGCCTCTCAGAGCTCACACAGCTCAGTCCATGAAAAAAGGTGGGCCACATCCAGGAAGGCCATCTGCTGACCCCAGCCTTTTCCAGATGGCTCCTGACAAAATCTGTGGAAATTTAATGAATGAAAATTTAAAATGTGGACATAATAGTTGAAAACATCAAGGAAGATGTTTTAAATAGAGAATAGGGAGGCCCAAGGATAAGGGACAAAGCAGCAGGTTAGAGATAGTTGCTGTATCGCTTCTACACAGGCTAAATGTATTTTTAATATTGCAAGCCAAAAGTAATGTACTGTTACTTCATTTAAAGCTTACAATATTCTATCTACATACTTTATAAATTTAGGACTTTGAATGTTTATGACTACATAAATATCTAAACATGCTTAAATATATGAGTAATATTTAGTTAAGTCATATGAATACATATATGCTATATGTAATGTTTAAATGTTACATGTGTAAAGATATGGAATTTCATTTACAATAATGATTTAAAGTATGTTCATAACATATTGTCAATGTATGAAGTAACCATTTTTCTTTGAAAAAAAGCTTATAACTTCAAAGTTTGCTGTGATAGTATATCTGCAACCATATTGTGAGCTATCAAATAGTTCACATAGTTTTGAGACAATGAGAATTCAAAAGGCAAATGATATCTTAGTATTCCTTAAGCAGAGTTGTGAAGTATAATAATGATGAATTTGATAGTTTCCTTGAAGGTTTTTGACTGACATTCTGAGGAAACTCACTTGATTTGATATACTAATTATTAGTCTGGAGGATGTTTGTGTGTGTGTGTGTGTGTGTGTGTTTACAAGTTTGTGTGTGTGTGTGTGTGTTTACAAGTTTGTGTGTGTGTGTGTGTGTGTGTGTGTGTATGTGTAGAGATACATGTGTATGTGTACAAGTGTGTGTATGTATGTACAGTTGTATGTACAAGTATGTATGTGTGTTTAAGTGAGTGTATGTGTGCGTGTGTGTGTGCGTGTGTGTGTGTGTGTGTGTGTGTGTGTGTGTGTGTGTGTGTGTAATATAGCAAACAAACAAAATAAAGCAACAACAACAAAAATACCTCAAACTTTAAACTTACCAACAGTTCAGTGGCAACCCAAAGTCTAGCTAACTTCTCACATGGTTTGTGTTTATTTACATGTGGTTGTTGTATAAATTTCCCCAGATTTTAATGCTGTGCTTAACAGTAATAAAACTACCATTTAATTGGGCTTGAACTTAATTGAATTAGGTTAAGGGCATTTGGTTTTTATGTAACTGTGTTTTTTTAACTTAGTGCAATTTGCCCTAGACTTATACTATCCAGTTTTTGTAGAAGGTGCATGAGATTGTAGACAATACTTGATCACAGCCGCCAGCCACCAATTCTGGCTTGGAAACTGTTGGATTTACAGAATCTCTGTCTTCTAAAGAAACTGGAAGTCAGTCTATAATATCGCCATGCATTGGAGGAGCTGATTTAAGATTGGTTTTTAATGTATAGATCTGAATATGATTAGATGAAACTCATGATGTCTATTGTGGGTTATGTTCACAGCAAGATGAAGGCTTTGGGACATTTATGCTTAAAACACAAATTCAGCAAATCTAGTTCAGACTTTTGTTGAGCAAAGAGGAGATACCAACCTTTTCAGGGGTACTTGATTAACTTGTTTAGACACGTTATTTCTTAAAGCTCCCAGGACAAACCTAAGATTATTTTGTGTATTGCTGGGCCAAAATTCCTGGTTTTCATAAAGTCATATCAAGGAAGACTAAAGGACAGTGAGGTTAAAGCACACTAAGAGTTCAGGTTGAGGCTGGGCGTGGTGGCGCACGCCTTTAATCCCAGCACTCGGGAGGCAGAGGCAGGGGGATTTCTGAGTTCGAGGCCAGCCTGGTCTACAAAGTGAGTTCCAGGACAGCCCAGGCTACAGAGAAACCCTGTCTCGAAAACAAACAAACAAACAAACAAAACAAGAGTTTACGTTGGATTTAGGTCTCCTATTGATTGTTTCAGGGAACTTTGAGTGCTTTGTTAACCAAACTTTTCCATGTGGAGAGTGTTCTATTTTAGACTTATTATTATCCCTGGAAAATGTGTGTTCTTGTCCATTACAGTTCATTGACTGTGTTGGACCTCTGGAGTGCCAAATCTTGAATTAGTATCCACAGCCCTTGAGTTTTCATAGCTGCAGAAGTTTTGATCAGAAACTAAAATCTACTATTTGTCAAATATGGGAGTCTGTCATTTTATCATTGATAGTCAATTTGTGTAAAAAATATTTATATTGAATTTCACAAGATTGTTGTAAGACTAGGCTTACTGGCATGGATATAGAACCCCTCACTGGGGCTTGGAAATGAGAGTCATTAAGAGTTTTTGGAGCTAAGTCGAAAGGATGGACTATCCAGACTACCCCACCCGGTGATCCATCCAATAATCAGTCACCAAACCAAGGCACGATTGCATAGGACAGCAAGAGTTTGCTGAAGGGACCCTGATATAATTGTCTCGTATGAGGCTATGCCAGTGCCTAGCAAATACAGAAGTGGATGCTCATAGGCATCAATCCATATGATGGAACACAGAGCTCCTAATGGAGAAGCTAGAGAAAGTACCCTAGGAGCTGAAGGGGTCTGCAACCTTATAGGTGGACAACAATATGAACTAACCAGAACCTCCAGAGCTCGTGTCTCTATATGCATATGTAGCAGAAGATGGCCTAGTCGGCCATCATTGGGAAGAGAGGCCTTGGTATTGCAAACTTTATATGCCCCAATACAGGGGAAATCCAGGGCCAAGAAGTAGGAGTGAGTGGGTAGGGGAGCAGGGAGGGGGGAGGGTATAGGGAACATTCGGGATAGCATTTCAAATGTAAATTAAGAAAATATCTAATAAAAAAAAGTTCAAGATCATCATGGGCTACACAGTGACGTTAGCCAGCCTGAGAAGTATGAGACTCTGTCTTCAAAACAATAGCCAGAAAACAAACAAAACTTACAATGCTCAGAATAAATTTGGAAATTAATGTTTAATTCTTCTTGTGACCATGTCACATACAGCAGAATACCCCACCTGCATTTACTGAAGCAAGTGATTACTTTTACAATATCCAAATTTTGTTAAGAATTTTGGTGTTGGTGGTACTCTCCAAAAACTGAAGGCTTAAGGTTTTAAAATGCATCTAGTTAATAAGTATTCAATAAAGCAGGGAAGAGAATTATTATAAGAAACATATACTGAATACTTGTGGGAAACTATTTCATAACACACATGAACTTTTTAAATTATTTTCTGTGCCATTGGACCAAATCTAAGTTAACTAAATGTGACTTATCATGAAATTCTATTAAACTTAATTTTCATTACGTTTCTGATATCTTGCATCAGACTCTAGTGTGGATGTCTGAGAAGGCCTCACGACACAGCAATTTTGAGGAAGTTTGGGAGCCACTGGACTGCACGATTTCTAAGGCCCCTTCTAGTTTCTGATTTCTGACAACTTATTTTAGGAAAGAGATGTTAATTTCAACCTGCCACATTTAACTGTACAATTTCATGGCAATTATATAATCAAACTCCTTGCTCACAGAAAAAGAAACCCATGTGGAGTTAGGAACGGAAACAACATTCTCAATTTAGTTATGACTGATCATGCATTCTTGAGTTGTAATCAAAGGAAAACATGGTGATTTCTTGTTTTGCCTGTTAAACTGATCTTAAGGTCCTTGAAGCTCTGACTACAAATATGGATAAAGTTCGTGTTAACTTTCTACACCAGTATGTTTCTCCTGGTATGTGTATCAGGTAGGCTACACAGAGGACAATATTAGATACATTATTTACAGTTGACGTAGCACTGTTTCCATTCAAATTTGCTCCAACTTCTTCACTATGTAAGTATATCATAGGGTTATTGGATTATTAACATATAAGTAACATAAATGTTTTTCATGCTTTATTATAAGTAATTTGATCACATACTAACATGTATCTGATTATGCGTGAAGCTTAAGTAGATATTACCTCCATATCTGTAATTAGTGCTTGTTTTTGTTAGGGTTTTATTGCTGTGAAGAGACACAATGACTATGGCCACTCTTGTAAAGGAAAACATTTAGTTGGGGCTGGCTTACAGTTTTAGAAATTTAGTCCATTATCATCATGGTAGGAATCATGCAGTATATAGGCTGACATGGTGCTGGAGGAGCCAAAGGTTTTATATTTTGATCCAAAGGCAGTCAAGAGGAGACTGAAATTCCAACCTGGATGGAGTTTGACCATAAGAAACCTCTAAGCCCGCTTCTACAGTGACACACTTCCTCCAATAAGGCCACACTTCCTAATGGTGCCATTACCATTGGGCAAAGCATTTAAACACACTAATCTATGGGGTCATATCTATTCAAACCACCATGATGTTCTTTTAAACACTGTTCATTCTACTCAACTTTCTCAGCTGTTAGTTGTAGTCAGTGTTCTGCCATGTCATCAACAGATAACTTTTCCAAGAAAGCATCCTAACATTTCTTTTTTAAAAGATTTATTTATTTATTTTATATATGTGAGCACACCATTGCTCTCTTCAGATACCCCAGAAGAGGGCACCAGATCCCATTACAGGTGGTTATGAGCCACCATGTGGTTTCTGGGAATTGAACTCTGGATCTCTGGAAGAGCAGTCAGTGCTCTTAACTGCTGAGCCATCTCTCCAGCCCTGCCCCGCCCCCCAAATTGTTTCTTGATAAAATTTCCCAAGTGATGTAAACAACTGATGAGCTGAGTTCAGAATAAAAATACAAATTCATACTTTGAAACATATACTTAATAGTTCCGGCAGGAATCGCAGTAATCAAGCACCAATCTTGCTTCTTTTCTTGAGGTCTCATAAGGTGGCAACACTGTATCTTCTTTTGCAAATGAAAGTAAAAAATCAGAGGGATCATCATCAGATTTGGCACTGCCCTCTCTAGTTGGCTAGAACTATGAGAGATGAGCGACTTCTACATCAATCAACACTTTTGTACTTGTTCCATGAAGTCTTTACCCACTGAAAGGAAAGTATAAATCAAATAAAATATTAATACTTTCATTCATCCAAACGATAGATTGTCTATCCAGCCAATCCTCAGAATACTAGTTTGTTCATTAGTAATGACTTCTTTTTCAGTAAGAAAAAAAAAGTGTAACTTTCAGAATTGTGTTCTAAGCTAAATAACATTCTTACAACCTACAGTATTCTAATGATCACTTTACTGTCTAAATTTTTACTTTGCTATCTTGTATCAAAAAATGCAAGCAGAGACATAACTTCCCTTCATTTTTTTGGAATGGAAGGACTTTGCTGTGCAGTATCATTGAAAGAACCTTGTTTTCATTGCTTTTAATTGTAAGAAAAATTTCCACACTTTTAAAAGAAGATCCACATACTTAGAATGTGTAACCACTGTAGGTCCTACTTTGCTTTAAACTAGTTTGTAAATTAAAGGTAGCAGAGAATTGTCTCACCATTAAAATATTTCATAAGGAATTTTATCCATATTAATACAGACTTGTTATTTTCTAATTAAAGAAAATTAACCAACTAACTAAAAATCAGAATATACTTACAAATAGAAAAATCAGGATAGTATTTTAGTGGTATGAACTCTTACTAATGTATCACAGGTAAGTCCAGTGGGGAAAATTGGATTCACTTGACTTTTGGTATTTGTAGTTTTCCTACAGAAATTCTATGAGGAGGAGATATAAAGTCTGATCCCCTTGTTTTCAAAACATAAAACAAACTCGATGTTTTATTTATTCTGGGCTTTTTAGTTTTCTGAAGCAGACAGTAAAGGTACAGACAGAAAGGTTGTTTATGCTGTGTGCACCAATTCGGATAATTGACTGGAGGTTGTACAGCTAAAGAATATTAGTGTAAATTTTGTAATCTCAAATCTGTTGTTTACAAAGTTCAGTGTTGCTGTCCTATGTCTCGTATGAGGCTATGCCAGTGCCTGGCATATACAGAAGTGGATGCTCACAGTCATCTATATGATGGAACACAGGGTCCCCAACAGAGAAGCTAGAGAAAGTACCCCAGGAGCTGAAGGAGTCTGCAACCCTATAAGAGGAACAACAATATGAACTAACCAGAATCCCCAGAGCTCATGTCTCTAGCTGCATATGTAGCAGAAGATGGCCTAATCAGCCATCATTGGAGAGAGAGGACCCTTGGTATTGAAAACTTTACATGCCCCAATACAGGGGTATGCCAGGGCCAAGAGTGGGAGTGGGTGGGCAGGGGAGCAGGGCAGGGGAAGGATAGAAGGAACTTTCAGAATAGCATTTGAAATGTAAATTAAGAAAATATCTAATAAAAAAGAAAACAAATAAAAAATAAAATTGAAAAAAAATTTTTTAATTAAAAAAAAAAAAAAAAAAAAAAACACCAAAGTTCAGTGTTGCTTTGTGACTTGGTCATTATCTTTTGGGTATTTGAAATTCACCAAACTCTTGAAAGACACTATAGTGCTACTGTGTTGAGCTAACTTTGGTCCTACAACCAGAGATACTCTTCCTCAGATTCAGGCCAGTCTCTTAGAACAAGGAATATTTTAGCCGTACTTATAGGTCTGACATTTCAGGTATCAATGGCTCCTCATATTTTTGTAATCATTTCATGATGTTTATTAGACAAAGTTTGTTTTTAATGTGAAGTAAATCTGGCATGCACATTTACTAATGGACTATAATACATCCATAAGTAGCCTGTTTGAAGGAATTTGCCAACATGAAAAAACAAATAAAGCAAAGAGAAACACAAAAACAGTGGCTATTTTTTGGAAACTCAAAATTTAGAGGTGTAACAATAGGAAATGAAAAGAGAAAACAAAATACAGTGCTCAAAATTATTTTTAAGTGGTGTAATTTAAAATTAAAAGACAGTGACTGATGTTAGAATTTTTTTTGTAAGAATAAATATCTAAGACATGGGTGATAATTCAAATTTATAAATTAATGAAAGAGAATAAGTATTGAATAATCTTTAAAATGTATACTTTCCTTTCATCTAAAAAGATGACACTATTACTGAATGATATATATATATATATATATATATATATATATATATATATATATATATATATATATATAAACACTAAATATCGCTTATTGAAACAACATGAGCAGAGAAGAAAACCAGTGATGGTGTGATGGTGTGATAGCGTGATGGCGTGGTGGCGTGATGGCTTGGCATTCAGAAATTGTGATGCATGCAAACTCATGAACTGAGACCTGAAATGAAACAAACACATCTAATGTTTGTAAATCTTGGAAAATTAAGATTTCTCCATGATGTTGCAGACTAAGAAAAAAGTGGCACATATTCCTATTAGGGTTGTCAGGAATAGTTTTGATGGATCAAAACTCAAAGAGAAGCAAAATCCAGAAAGAAAAAGAATGTCTATGAATTAACTACATCTCTATATTACTAGAGAAAATAGTGAGGAGAGCGAGACAGAGAGACAGACAAAGAGACATACAGAGATAGACAGAGTTACAGAGGGAGACAGAGACAGACAAAGAGACAGAGAGACACAGAGAGAGTGAGAGTGAGAGGGAGAGAGAGAGAGAAAGAGAGAGAGAGAGAGAGAGAGAGAGAGAGAGAGAGAATTAGGATGATCATGCAGTTCCAAGGACCAAATGTTGCAGGACTGCTCCTGATGTCAATTCTCCTTTATTTACTTTTATCTACAAAATGTGGCATGGGTGACATAATTCTAGGTCTTAAAATACCTGTGGTGAGTGTATTATAGTTTGTATCCATAAAGTTTCCCAGCGGTCTTTTTGATAAAGGATTGTTTCTCTCTGTGTAGTACTACAGGGACAGGCAAATGGCAGAGTCTAGAGTAGAGAAGACATAATAGCCAGAAGTAGGACTTTAGAGGTATAATAATGAAAGGGCTATTGAGTCCCTGGATGCTTATGCCTGCTTCCTGGATGTCTTGATGTGATCAGATCTTCTTTACAGCAGGGTCCTTCTGATACACGGGCTGAAACCAATAGGCCGAAGGAGACATGAATTGAAAACATGAATAAGTACACCTTTCATCCTACAAGTTGAATTTTCTTGGATTTTGTCTCAGTAATGGATATTCTATGTAGTGCACTAGGCTACATACGAAATGACCCAGTTGCAATATTGTAGAAACCACATTGTTAGGGGAAGCAGCAACTAGTCTTCTCCATGCTTTTGCAGTCACTTTAATGGAGGTACTCTATATTCAAATGAAGCCATGGTGAATAAGTGACCTAAGCCATGCTCATGGTTGAAATCTAGCTGATACTACATGAAACATGATCATGTCTCCTCTGGGAAGCCTACACTAAATATCAGAATGCTAATCAAATTGGTGGCTGTCATTGGAAAGTGGAGTAATATGTTTTATAAGAATAAATAACCCAAATTCACATATAGTCAAAAAATATTAAGGAAGTAGAACTCAAATGACTTTGAACTTAAAATATGAAGTCCTAGAGGAAGAAACATATTAAAAGAGCCTTGTGATATGGGCATGAGACTTTAAATAGAATTTTTGAGCTCAATTGCAAAGGTGTGGGGCAGTGAGAATAAATCATTGATTACATAATAGAGGAACAATTTGAAATCTTGTAATTACTGCATTCATGCAAACTGAGTATTAAGCACTCAGGTATACCACTGAGAACAATAACTACAGTGATGCTGACTAAAATCACCAGTGGGAAGGAAGAAAGTTGATCTGAATATTCCGCTTGGAAATCAAAACACGTGACCTTCTAAATCTGCTCAGGAGTTTTGATTGGGCTAGTCAGTCTCAACTTCCAAAACCCTAATTCCAATCTATCAAAATCTGTGGGACTGAGATCTGAGAAGGGGCACAGTTTCAGAGCTCTCAAGCCATGTAGCCATCTTTGTGAAGAATCATCACTTGGGGGGAGTATTTAGAGTACCTGATTTTAAACTCCTTACATGACTTTGGTCTATTCTCACCCTGTATTCAAACCCCAAGAACGAGCCATACAATCAAAAGCTCCATAAGTTTAGGCTGTCATGGTTGTTTAATATGTGTACAGTTTTAGAAATTACATATGCCTAGCAAAATCTCAGAAAACATTTCATGTATTTGTAAAGTATTTGAATTACTTCTGTTGCTTTTTAAAAGTTGATATGGACAAGTTTGCTTCTGCAGCTCATGTACTTTTGTATTTCTAACACTGGTGAACTAATAATTAATTAATGCATATGAGTACAGTGTAACTGTCCTCAGACACACCAGCAGAGAGCATCTGATACCATTACAGATGGTTGTGAGCCACCATGTGGTTGCAGGGAATTGAACCTAGCACCTCTGGAAGAGGAGTCCATGCTCTTAACCGCTGAGCCATCTCTCCAGCTTCAACACTGGTGAACTGTAACACATTGTAATAAAATGCTCAACTCTATCAAACTTTAAAATATTTTTCAACTCAAATTCACATACCAAAACAAAATAGTACTTTTACTTATTCTTTCAGTAGTGATATTTAAAATTCATGTAATTGTAATGACAACTCTGGCAAGGTAGAATTCTATTTTCAACAATCACAGGGATAGTTACATATATACCAGAATCTTGTACATAAGTGTAGCAATCATTTTCTTTACAAAATGTAATATATTTTACTTTCCAGAATTGGGAGTCCCCTCCTTTGTTTTAAGACAGTGGTTCTCAATATTCCTAAAACTGTGACCCTTTAATTCATTTCATCATGTCGTGGTGAGCCTCCAACCACAATATTATTTTCATTATCACTTAATAACTGTAATTTTTCTGTTATAAATTGTGATGCAAATATGTAAATTTTGTTGGTCTTAGGTAACCTCATGAATGGATCATTTGACCTCAAAGGGGTCACAGCTCATATACTGAGAACAGGTGCTTTAAGGCTTTCTTGAAGTCTTATAAACAATACTAGTATTCAGAACAATCTGATGTGCAAAAATATTAAACGTCTTCTAGTAAATTTTCTTTCAATATTCATGAGTTTTTCAGGATTTTTTCTCTTTCTCACTATGATGAATTGGCAAGAATGATTGACTCTTCCAAATCTAATCACATTGTTAGACATGAAATTTTTGGTTGCAATATAAGGGACATTTCCATAACAACTCAAAGGAAAAGGCTGAGCAGCGTCATCCTTCATCATCCTTCATCATCCTCATCATCCCTCGTCATCCCTCGTCATCCCTCGTCATCCCTCATCATCCCTCATCATCCCTCGTCATCCTCGTCATCCCTTGTCATCCTCGTCATCCCTTGTCATCCCTCGTTATCCTCATCATCCCTCGTCAACCTCGTCATCCCTCGTCATCCCTCATCATCCTTCATGGGAAGGATGCACCTCCGCCTTTCCTCACCTCCTTGATCCCAAGTCCAGCTACTCTGACTTCTCTTCCAACCTGATCATTTCTGTCTGTATTTCATTTCCGTTTCTATCTGTAGCTTGAATAAGAGTATGTTACTTTTCAAATTCTAAGATTTCTAATTGACATTTGTTTTCAATTCTATGTTTCAATTTTTGGCGACTTTTTCTTCTTGTTTTTTGTAGAAATACTATTGGATATTGTTATAACTGTAAGCCCTTATTTGTCTTTTTATAAGATTTATTTATTTATTATATGTAAGTACACTGTAGCTGTCTTCAGACACCCCAGAAGATCTCATTATAGATGGTTGTGAGGCACCATGTGGTTGCTGGGATTTTGATCTCAGGACCTCTAGAAGAGCAGTCAGTGCTCTTAAACGCTGAGCCATCCCTCCAGCCGGCCTTTATTTATTTTATTTGTTGTTTATTATTCATTCTGTCTTTCCCCATTGTATAATAATTGTGTGCAGCAGTCACTGTATTTTCCATCTCTTCAAAGTAATGATTTAAAGCCTAAGGTCATGCTAATTTCCTTTGGTAGTTATGCTTGTCAGTATATACTAACTGTACTCTGTGTACATTAGGTACTGGATAATCTAGAATCCACTATTGCTCTATATGCCTAACATAACACTTTAGAAATAAGAAAAACTACTTAAAATTAATAGAGTATTGTGATGGCTATTTTTCTTGTAAACTTGACTATGTCTATAATTAACTAAAACCCAGAATGTCTGTGCATACCTGTGAAGGACTTCTGCTTAATAAAATCATTTGTCGAGTGTATGTATATGATGGTGGGCAATCCACTAATAATCCAAATGTTGGAAGTGGGAAGATGTGTCTCTAGTCTATGCCACATCTTCTGTTGAAAGTTTATATAAAGAACATGGAAGAAGGAAGATTCTTTCTTTGTTTGCTCGCTCCTGCCCTCCTATCAAGTCCATTCCTTCACTATCAATAGAGTCTACTTCTTCAGGATTTTGGTGTTTAATGAAGACCAGCTGAGACATCAAGCCACCGGGAATCAACAGCTACTGGGTTCTTGTAGCTTCCATTTATAGGCATCCATTGTTGGATTAACTGGACCACCACCTGTAAGTCATTCTACTAAATCCCCCCCTCTCTCACGCGCGTGCTATATATATATGTGTGTGTGTGTGTGTGTGTGTGTGTGTGTGTGTGTGTGTGTATAACATATGTATTACATATATATATGTGTATATATATATAACATATGTATTACACATATATGTGTATATATAACATATATATTACATATATGTGTGTATGTATACATATATATATAAACAATATATACACACAACACATATTTCTAATAATATTAGAATGTGTAGTATTAAAATAATACTGAAAGAGAAGAGAAGATTCATTCTGTAAGTTGCTACTTACCTGACACCTGTATTTTTGTAATTTTATATCTTATCCTTTATTGCTAAATCTTTTATATTATTTTAAATTTCAGCATAAGCTTGCCAAGTTCAAAACACTGCTATATTTGAGTAAGCCTAAGAGCTAAAGCATAATCATCATCTAACTTGAAAAGAGAGCTATAGGTTCAGGATAAATAAAGTACAGTTTCAGGTACACAGAGTAGCTTGTTGTTTGAAGAGAGAACATATTTCTATATTTGTGAGAATCAGGGCAATACTATCAGGTGGTGACCAGACCAGAGAGGTAGGCAGAAAGACTAGAATGAGTGAAGGGCCATGGGCTAGATTCAAGCTGTTAGCAAGAAGTGGCTCATTGCATTTTCTCCAGCCCATAAATCCAATCTTTCTGCTGCGTGCTCTCACCTGAACCATTATAGTGGTTCATTTCTCAGACTCCACACTGTGTCATCAATTAATAATCTATCAGACTTACTTTCAAAATATCTATTTCCGAGTCACTGTCCAGCAAAAAAAGAAAAAAAAAAAACAATGTCAACAAAAAACATTAAATTGAAATACTTGCCACAGTGAACGACACTTTCCATTAACTTAGGCCGTGATTCATAAGGACTAACTTTGCTCCTAATTTATGTCCTAGATGAACTCTGAGTTGTTGGTATTTTGAATACTGTCCACCTTCCTTCTGACTACATCTTCCTGTGAAAAGCTATTTATCTTTTTTTTGGAACACTTAAGTAGTCATCTCCTGAAGAAACTCTGTTATTGATTAATGTGTTTTGTAAATTGCCAAGTGTAGTGGCTTAAACATAGAACTTATGTATTCTTCCACTGCCTATAATTGCCATCGATCTCTTCTGTTCTCGTTCTCCACTGGCAGCCACTTGTGTAGGCTGCATGCTGCTTGACAGGACCTGTGGGAAGAGGTTCTCTTCAGCCACAGCACTGAATGGCCTGGCTTATCCCATCCATCATTTTCAGAACTCCCCAGTTCTGTCGAACCTTACCATAGTCCTTTGAGTTGGGCAGCCAGAGATCTTACATGGTATTAAGCAAAATGGAAGATGCAGGGTGTACTAATGCTTAGGTCTGGAGCTGATGTACTGTCAGTGCCAGCAAATTATTCTAGTTAAAATGAGTCATGGCAAATTGCAGTGCAGGGTCTGCACACAGCTGTGCATGAGTCATAGCTCCCGGAAGGCCACCAGTGTCATAAACTGTCACATGACCTGTCACGGTGTCTTTCAGAAGCGTCTAATCCTGACTGCTCTGGGCTTTTATTTGATATCCATCGTAAATGTGTTTTATCATATTAGTTTTGAATTACACTTATCTGTACCATACCACCAAAGGTACTATATACTATTTTTCCATCCGACAATCAATGGGTTTTAGCCCAGTGAAAGAATTACTGAATTGTAGAATATAAATGAACTGTAAAAAGAGATGGCATAGTTTATTGAGACTGGGAAGGTAAGCCGAACCAACCTCTGCAATTTTTCTGTGAACTTCTTCAATTTTTCAGTATAATGGAGCAGTAGTGAGGTTTTGATCCTGACGCTATTACCTGAATATAAAAGGGTCATTGGGCTCGAGAGGTGGCCGTCGTCACTGCTCTTCAGACAACTCTAATTCAGATTCCAGGATTCATATGGGATGGCTCATGGCTCCTCTAACCCCAGCGTCAGCTTCTGGAGATCTGAGAGATCTGATGCTCATTCCTGACTTCAAAGGACAACTGTCCCTAGGTAAAAGTAAACTCCTACATAGTCACACATGCCCATGCCCAAATAGAAATAAGGTAAATATTTTTAAAGGAATGAAATGTGTTCCTTGCCTGCTTTGTGCTTGTTACATTGTCATCTCTCCCCTGAGGGGCCATGTTATCTGAGGGGGAGCTCCACTTGCCCTCATCATCCTGACTGTTCATCATTTCAAACTAGTTTTCCCAACAGGACACATTGGGAGATACCAAGAACCAAGAACACTTGCTGCTGTGATGGTGGACATTATGTTTAGAGGATAAATATACTGTGTAATGCTTGTAAGAACAAAACAGTTTTAGCTTTTATAAACCATAAGGAAGTCACTTCTGCCTTGAATGCATACCCTATTAGCTGACCTGAGCTGGACCACTTCCTGGCACAGTCTGGCTATTTTTTTAAAAAAATGCTGATTGAACTAACATGAGCCCCTAGAGGCTCAGAAAGAATGAATAACTAAGCTGGGAATGTACGTGGGCCTTAACTTATGTTACAGTTATGTAGTTTTATCGGCTTGTGAGACTCCTAACTGGGGAGTGGGGAGCAGGAGCTATCTCTGACTATGTTTCGTGTCTTTGGGAACTTTTTCCCCTACTGGGCTGCCTCCTCTAACCTTAGTACAAGAGGAGGTGCCTGTTCTTACTGCAACTTGACATGCAATGGCTGGTTGGTTGATATTCATCCAGGCTGGCCCTTTTCTGAAGAGAAATGGAAGAAGAGTGGATGGGACAGGGAAGAGAGGTGGGAGGGGGGAGAGGCTGGGAGAAGAGCAGAGAGAGAAAACTGTGGTCAGGATATAAAACAAAAAAAAATACATTTAAAAAAATTACTGATTGTTGCAAATTATTTCACTGCCCCAGTAATTCCTACAAGATAATGGGTCACAAAATTGAACAGGCTAAGTGCTAAGCTCAATTTATGTATAAAATAATTGTTTGTAAGATGGTTGTGGTACCTGTTGAATGTCTATTAAAAAAAATCAAGCCTTGCCTGTACAGACAGGTTATGAGTTAATTTAGCTTCCCAAAATTATAACTTTGTGGTTTTTGTCTTTATAGTACTTTGGCTAAAAATAGGTGGGGTAAGACCACCCTCTCTTTCTCCATCTCCCTCTCTGGTTTGGTCCTGACCAGTCTCTTTTTTTTAAATAAAAATTGTCTAATTTACAAAAACTAAAATGTGAGACATTCTGGTGAACCATTGAACAACCCCAGACTGACAACACTGCCTCTTGAGTTCTGTGATGAGATTCTTATAGATGCTGCACTTCCTGGAAGATGGTCCTCCTACCTTTTGAAGGCTCCAATTCTCACATGTTCCCTAACATCTTTCTTCCTTCTGTACTTGGATAGTAAGATGGATTGTTTCCCACTGATATAAGACTTTACATGTCACAGTTTCCTTAATGTGTCTCTTAACTCTTTTAATAAAATGTCTGTCTGTTAAGTTGTCTTTAAAGTCTTAACAGACCATATTGATTGCTTCTGATTTGAATAAAGTTGGGGGAGGCGCCTGACATTGGAGCCAACAGTATGAGCGTGCATATAAAAAAATCATATAAAATACTTTGCTTTTATCTATATATCATTTGTTTATATTAGAAAGAAAAAACAATAAAAGGCAGAAAAATGTTGAAACAACTGCTTCTAAAATAGGCAAAAGAGGACTAGTCATTTTCCCCTCACCAAATATCATTCAAATATATTTGGAAGTTAGATACACAATGACATAAGAAAAAGGTTGCCCAGATACTGACAATGATCAGGGCACTATTTGTAAGGAAATGTACAATTCCATCCCTGTAGAACTGGGCTCTGAACATTCAGTAAATATTGTACAAGAAAACGTCCCCTGGGGAGATGCAACCCACCGCCTCCTTACCCCAGATAAGAAGTCCATGACTGACCAAAGTATGAATACTACCAAAGTCTAACTTGGTGAACCAGTTAAGTTTTATTAGGGTTATTTACAAAAAATAAAGTGAGAGGTTACTTATAGGAGCAGAAATGAATCAAAGACATCAGAGTCACCAAAGCCCATGATAGCATATGTGATGGTTCACCAAAGCTGAGGTTCTAGAAAAGACTGAACAACCTGCACACAGATCAAGTTAGAGGCTGTCCCTTCTCAATTACTCTGATATACAAACCTCTTCCAGGCAGCTGGTCTGGTATCAACCTTCTTTGCAGCTGGACTCTTCTGAGAAAGTCGTGGAGGTGGGGTTTGTAGCCTATAGAGTCTGGTCAGTTTCAGGGACTTCCTGAATCTGTTTTAAGTTGTTTTCCATCTTACTTAGTGACATTCCCTGTAGGATGGAATATTTCAATCTCTGAGTAAACTGTCACCAAACAATAATGTTGAAAGGACAATTGCAGTTTGTTTATACACAGACCTTTACAAATGCAAGGCAACATTACCCCCAAAGAAAATAATAAATATTTGTATTCAACTGGAAGATAAAAATGTGACGATCACTTCCATGTTGCACCTACAAATCATAGCTGTTATGTATGCAAGTTAATCGTAGGTCTTCCTACCCATTCTTACACATGGTCTGGAGAGTGGTAGGGAGACTGTGCCTCTCAATTCATATCTACATGTCTCAGCTGAAATTAGTTTGTCCCCTTCTGTAATTAATGACTTCTCAGTTTGAATAATCATTATATGATCAGCTTAGGTAGTGAATGTTGCCTGGACCAAAGCATTTTTAGTGAAATATGCTTTTTAAATAGTAATAGACACAGTTATTTTCAAATTGTCACTTATTTAGCTAGTGGTCCAGGAGTTGAAATCAAAAACAAGGCAAAAAGAAAGCAGGGATATGGCTACTCAGGATAACTAACTGAACCCACCGTACACTTAGTTCTTAAGATGGGTTGTAGGGAATCACTTAAGAAAAAATTCTATTAACTAGATAATATCAGAGTCAAACTGTAAGAAAATCTCTGACACACCCCCATCTAACATTTCTTTCTACTAAATTTCACCTGGAAGGTAATAATAAATGTTCAGCAGTAGCTAGCCCTAGATTATCATTCTGTCCTGAACACATTTGATTTATTTT
This sequence comes from Mus minutoides, assembly GCA_902729485.2. Taxonomy (NCBI): domain Eukaryota; kingdom Metazoa; phylum Chordata; class Mammalia; order Rodentia; family Muridae; genus Mus; species Mus minutoides. The sequence goes on from LR752386.1 coordinate 27,981, forward strand.
TTCTTTTAAAGTCTCTTTTCATCACCCTTTCTTTTCCTTGAAGATTTATATCTAAAATAAAAAGTGCTCTGGGTTTCTTTTTAAAAGAAGGAAATTTTTAGTAACTTACTAATAGTAGCCTTTAAACGAAAGAAAAAGGAATGGCTGAACGGTTCATAATTAAATATACTGAAGATAAATGCCATGGAATACAATGCAGGATACCTGATTTTTACTTCTTCAGAATGAAGCTGACTCTATAGGCCTAGGTTGGTCCAGCCTGGCACATTGCAAAGAATTGTCTGTCTTTAGCACTGGCACCTGATTGGTTTCCACCAAACACTCTCTGGGCTCATGAAATAGTCTGCCTCCTAAGAGAGGATATTGTTTGTTTGTTTGTTTGTTTTTATCAGTCTTAGTAGAAACAGGCTTCCTAAAATGTGATTTATGGAAACTTCCTTTTTTTTTTTTCTTGTTCTGGTATAGGGTTTAGAATCAGAATAGCTCAAAATTACAAATTATAATCCTGGGTATCACAGTTAGGGTATGCATCTCTGCATCTCTGCATCTCTGCATCTCTGGTAGTATTACAGTCATAGCCCTGTATCACTGTTGAAAGGATCCATGCATTCTTTCAACAGGTGCTTCTGTGTTTAGAATCAATGTTAAGAGAAACATAGAAGCTGGTATCTGGGTTGGTGTGCCTTTTCCCATTGCTGATTTTAAGCTGTATTTAGACTATAATAAGCTGTGGACACAAATATCGCTATCTTGGTGCATTCTATGTATACTCTGGAATCATTGAGCTTACTGAAGAACAGGGCATCTTCTCATATACTCTATGTATTTAAAAAAATATTATAAAACAATTCTTAGAACAATCATTAAAACCATAGCATGAAGTTCAAGGCGATGGCTCAGTGGGTCAAAGCACTTGTCACTCAAAACCAACAACATGAGTTGAAGTCCAAGAATCCATGTTTACAAAGCTTGATGCCATGGTGCATGCTGGGAATCCCAGCACTGGTATGGTGAGGTTTCAGGTGGGCAGGACAATTGGCAACAAGCTTGTGGGCCTTCTAACATGAGTCTCCAGCATGGTGGCAGAAAGAAGAGAGATGGAAACCAATTCCTAAAATGTTATGCTGTGACTTCCAAATGTGCAGAGTGACATATGCGTGCATTCTCTCTGTCCGACTTTCTCGCCATATGTCTCTGCCTCAAGAAATTTTCAAGACTAAAATTGAACTACAATTCATGTACACTGAAGACTAGATTACAATGTATTAACACTAAATTCTTGACTTTGATAGTTATGCTGTGGTTTCTTAGGAAATACAGAGGGAAGTTTTGTGTGGCCAAGTATGATCATACAAATTTAGTGTTGAAAGATTCAAAAGCATATGTATAGAGGTTGGGGGTGGGGAGTGTGTTTAAATGTTCTTAGAAAATAATTATTGAGGACTGAAGAGATGGCTCAGTGGTGAAGAGCACTATCTGCTCTTCCAGAGTCGGGGTCCAGCCTTGACACAGGATAGAAGTTCTCAACTGGAAGCAGGGTATCTGTAGCCACCAGCAGTCACAGGTTACTCTGTTCCTGAAAGGAAAGATGGGGTTTTGCATGGGGAAGGCTGCAAGAGAAATAAGGGGCCTAGACAAAGTTCTGATCAAGGCCAATGTTTACTTATGAGTCTGAGCTTATAAAGGAGGGAACCCATCCCCACCACCCAGGATCTCATTGCTTTGTCAGGAGAACTGGTTCAACCTCTCAGCAGGTAGTGGCATCTTGGAGAAAACCACAGATGTGGCAGACAAAAGACTTTCCCTGGGTCAGAAGACTCTCCCCTAGGTGGGCTAGGTGGCTGTGGCAGACCAGGTCTGAGCAGCTGGAGGAGGGCAGAGATATCTGGAAGGTGCATAATAAATATACACAGACTACTTTTTTGGGTACAAGCTGACAGGCAATTTTTCAAGGGTTAAAATTTTTCTCTCTCCTCTCTCACTCTCTGCTCTCTTTCTCTCCTGCTTGTTCCCAGCTTGAGGCTGCACACACTCTGCATTCTCCTGTGCACTGGGATTTTCTTGAACTCCCACCTCATACAAGAGTTCCCTTTTTACTCTCACACACACTCTTCACACACATCTCACACATACATACCACATGCACTCTCCTTTCACTCACACACACACTCTCCATACAGGCCTCACATTCTCTCCTCACTCTTCTCATCCTCTTCTCACTCTTCTCATCCTCTTCTCACTCTTCTCATCCTCTTCTCACACTCTCCCTGTTTGCTCTCTCACTCGCTCATCACATGCTCACCACTTGCGCTCTCGCCTTTCTCTTTCATTGATACTTCAAGAGCAGGTAAGGAAAAAAAAAAAGACATTGTATAACCATCCCCAAATCAAATTCAAAAGAATAACCATGTCCCACAAAGAATCAAGATTTACAATTTTCCCCCAAAGTTTCAAGCTTCCCTATTCCGGGCCTATAGCCAAATTAATAGTAATTACAAACTTAACATTATTTAAACTTTAACTTATTATATACTTCAGAGCTTAGAGCTCTGAGGTCAGCTACTTGAATTTTCCTGTAATGCTCTAATGATAAATGACATGGGTAAAGCTGCCAGGCAGTGGCCAGAAAGAATCAAGCTAACCCTTAACTCAGTTGTTCCTCTAGCTTTCTATTTCTGCACACTGCACACAATGACTCTCCTCAGAGTCTCAGTGTTTTGACTTAGTTTTACTAATATTTAATTTTATGCATTCTATACTTGCTTACCCAGGAACCACTCTCAACTGTTATGTAAAACTTATTTCATAACTTTAATACTTTTTTCCTTTCTCAGGGTCTCAATGTTGGCTCTAATTCATTTTCTAATAATTTCATGAAACTTTCTTTGCAAGTCAAACATAAATCTGGAACTACCATTGTGCAGTTATTTCATTGTTTCCAAGATGAGAGCACACAGCATACACCTGGGCCATTAGGACTGTGCTGTCCTGTGCTGTGCTGTGCTGTGCTGTGCTGTGCTGTGCTGTGCTGTGCTGTGCTGTGCTGTGCTGTCCTGTGCTGTCCTGTGCTGTCCTATGCTGTGCTGTGCCTCATGCCTCAATTCTTAATTGTTTGAGAACCATTACATCAAGGAACATCTAGTTTCACAGAATTCACGAGAGCAGAAGAAGAAAGAAATAAGAAAGTCAGATATAAAAGAATAATTATGCACACCAAGGCCAACTGAAAAGCAGTCCCGCACAAATGAAATCTATCCAGGGCTAAGGTTAGGAGAAATGGAAACTGTTTCTCACAAAGAGCTGCTGTGGCTTCTGAGATGTCTCCATCCTGGCCTACTGCAAGCAGTCCCTGTCATTGTATGCTGTCCCCAGCATTCCAGAGGTCCTGAGTTCAGTTCCTAGCAACCACATGGTGGCTCACAACCACAGCAATGGGATCTGATGCCCTTTTCTGTTGTGTCTGAGGATAGTGACAGTGTACTCACATACCTAAAATAAATGAAATCTTTAAAAAGAAAAAAAGGAATTAGTGAATCAGCATAATATATTATAATATTGTATAATATAAATTAAATATTATATCACATTATATATTATAATATGAGATATATAATATATAATATATGAGATCTATAATATAATACATATATAATTTGTATGAGTTCTTTGAATTATTCTCACAACTTTTTGTAAGTGTTAAATTATATCAAAACATAAAATAAAAATTTAAAGCTTGACAGAGGAGTGTGTGTGTTTAACCTTCATTTACAATTCAGTGTGAATTCACTGTCTAAGCCTTCTAATTATTCAACCAAGAACTGAGTTTGGTCAGTAAATAGAAGGTAGAGGACTAATTTGTTGAACAGAGAAAAGCAACTTATCAGGAGGCTGTAAATCCACTTTTTAAAAGGGATTTGTTATTTAAATGACCTATTAAGGATGATGAATAAAGGTGTCACTTAAAGAAAGGTCACTCTGTCCTTTGGAAAAAGCTGAAGGAGGAGTTATCAGGATGAAAGGAAAGACTCAGAGACTAACAGAGAACAATGCTGATGGTCTAATTTCCTAAGGTTCAGATATGCAAACAGGTGCTGTCCGATAAGTCAGAATGGGATAAAGATAACAAAATTCCAATAAAATCATAAAGCTAGCTCTGAGAAGCAGATGGCAAGCAATATCTAGGGCTCCAGACCAACTTTTACTCTAAGTATTAAAAATCGAGAGCTTAAGAGTTAAGACATTGAGATGGCTCAGTGGGTAAGAGCACTGACTGCTCTTCTGAAGATCCCGAGTTCAAACCCCAGCAACCACATGGTAGCTTACAACCATTTGTAATGAGATCTGATGCCCTCTTCTGGGGTGTCTGAAGTCAGCTACAGTGTACTTATGTATAATAATAAATAAATCTTTGGGCCGGAGCAAGCAGGGACTAAGGGATCAGGGCTGACTCGGGCAAGCAGAGGTCCTAAAATTCAATTCCCAACAACCACATGAAGGCTCACAACCATCTGTACAGTGTACTCACTTACATAAATCTTTAACAAAAAAGGAGTTAAGAAGTTTGGAAAGCTGTGTAGGTAAGGTCAGGAGGTGGTATAAACACATTTATGTTATGGGCAGGACAATACATTTGGCACAGAGCTCATGTGAGAGCATATATCTGTGACTGCATCTCTCGGGAGGCTGAAATATGTGAATCAAGAGTTCAAGGCGAACTTGGGCTACGCAAGAGGAGGGTAGTTAAAACAACTATACAACATGTACACTATTACAATGGGGAGTGCTATAATAATAAAAATGATCACGGTATATTAATATGAGCTACCTTAGAATTCTATTAAAGAACATTTTATGGACTGAGTAACACTCCATTTTTACATATTCAAAATGCTTGCAAAAAGAATGATATAAATAACAATTAGAAACAAAATGAATGAAAAAATAAGGTCAAACGTGATGCTCCAGGTTCTGGTTCAGTTAAGGCGACTAACAAAAGCAGCTTGTGAATATACATATACATATATACATTTATATTTTCCATATATTTTTCATATGAATATACTTTCGATTATGTATACACATACAAGCATATATATACGCATATTATGTAAACATTTACATAATATTTAGTTCCTGGGAACGTATTAAAAGAGCAAATTCCTTAGGGACTTAAGACATCCTGGTGTTTGAAGGTCGTTTCATAAATGTCACCATTCGTTGCATTGTTTTAGATGGCCATCCTCCTGATGATGTACCTCAGGCCACCTCGTGCTTTTGATGCTATTTCTATTTCCTAGCCTTTAGTTCTTCCTCTCCTGCCTCGCACGTCGTTGTTTCTCACAGTTTAAATTGATGTTTATTCTTTTCCAGGAACCCCTATTCTATTCCATATGGTCTGTGTCGTCTTAGATTACAACAGTATATTACTTTAATACATTTTCTTTGGCTTTTTTAGAGCTCTGAGTCACTTTCAAGACCAGGATTTTCCCCAAGCCTCCAGGACTCTGTTCTCTCCCTTTGCCTTAGCCGGAGTCTTCAAAGTCTAACCTTATATATTTGTTCTTAAAATGCTCAGTGGGTTAGAGACTTAGCTGGTCCTAGCCTTCGTTGACCTTCAGGTTAGGCAGAGGTTTTCCTGGGATTTCTCGCTCACAGCGGGTGTGTCTAATCCTTTTGGCACTGGCTTCTGTCCTGTCTGGAAGACATTCACCAGCTACCAGATCAAAGACCTCCTCCTCTGTTTAGGTGGACCAGACTGGAGGCCTCTGATTTTCATTTTCTTGGGGCATTTACTTTAGAGCTCTTTTTAATTTTAAACTTCTATTTCTATTCCCTTTGAGATGTAAATGCTTTTAAAAAAAAAAAAAAAGCTCTTCTCTGGGATTCCTTCTAGAGGAATATCTGTTTTAAGGAGTCTGGCCCAATCCTTCTGAAATGAAATTATTAAGTAAAAGTGTCCTGTTCTTCCAGTATCTGTGCAGGAGTTGCAGTGTAGTAGTACAAAGTCTTGGAACCTTGAGAAAATACATCCTCTCTCCCCTTGCTTCTATGAGGGTGTTCCTCCACCCTCCCACTCCCTCCTCTCCGCCCTAGATTCCACTACTCTGGGGCATCGGGCCTTCACAGGACTAAGGATCTCTCCTCCCATCGATGCCCCACAAGGCCATCCTCTGCTACATATGCAGCTGGAGCCATGTGTACTCTTCTGTTGGTGGTTTAGTCTCTGGGAGCTCTGGGGTTGAGGGGTGCAGTTTGGTTGGTTGATACTGTTGTTCTTCCTATGGGGTTGCAAACCCTTTCAGCTCCTTCAGTCCTTTCTCTAACTCCTCCATTGGGGAACCCCTCCCTCAGTCCAATGGTTGGCTGTGAGAATCTGCCTCTGTATTCATCAGGCTCTGGCAGGGCCTCTCAGGAGACAGCTATACCAAGCTCCTTTCAACAAGCTCTTCTTGACATCCACAACAGTGTCAGGTTTTGGTGACTGTATATGGGATGAATCCCCAGGTGGGACAGTCTCTGGATGGCTTTTCCTGGAGAAAACTAAGAAAGGGGATAACATTTGAAATGTAAATAAAGAAAATGTCTAATAAACAAAAGAGAGAGATAGAGAGAGAAAGAGAGAGAGAAATTTTAATTTCTTTAAAATGAAGCCATTAACAAAGAAAAAAATCAAAACAGACTAAATTTTCTCTACTTTAGCTTTTGATTGGGTTTGATCTGGCTATGTTCTGGCCTTTCTTTTTATTTCAGTGGTTCTCAATCTCCCTAATGCCAGGACCTATTAATACAGCTCCTCATGTACTATAAATTATTTCATTGCTACTTCACAACTAATTTTGCTACTGTTGTGAATCATAATGCAAACACCTGACATATGATTCCCAATAATGATTTGACCTCACAGGTTGAGAACTCGTGTTCTATTGTGATATTCTGGAATAAACTATCAGTCTAACTCAAAGAGTAATTATATGGAATTAGAGCAAACCCTGATGGAGAGTAGCCTTTTCCTGGTTCCTGTTTTTCTTCCTCCCTGTCCTCTTCCCTCCTCTTCCTTTTGCTCTCCTCCTCCTCCTCCTCCTCCTCCTTCTCCTCCTCCTCCTCCCTCTTCTTTCTGTTTAGTATTTTTCCAGATATTTGTCACTGTTAAGATGCAGGACATGAAACTCTTCCCTGTGTCACTCATGTTTGATCAAGTGCCATATGGTCATATTTGTGAAGACTTCTCTTCCATCCTCTTCAGCTGTGCAGGGATGTGAGAATCCCTCTCTACTGTCTCCCATTTCTATCTACTTTATAGAAAGCATCTATGATGGAATGGAGGACCCTTAGTCTCTAAGGTTGTGCATTTTCTGACTTTATAATCCCCCCAAATCACTCATTATATACATTATGACATAAAAACAGCTTGCTTCTGAGAGCAGTGGTTTTGTATGCACATTTACATCAAGGTGACCCTGAAAACTTCAAAGACAGAAGTGGTACGAGAGAGGAGATCCCCAACTGAGACCAGGAAGTCATTTCAGAATTAGTTCAAAAGTGGGAAATATAAGGTTTAAGTAAAATGGCGAATGTTGATGAATTGAAGCAGACATGTTCAAGGGGCTTTGGGGTAGATTTGGCAGGAGTCTCTTCATTAAGTCTGGTGACTGAAGAGAGAATAGTAATGACTAAAGTTTCCAGCTCTGATTAGGAGCAGAACAAGAGCCACTTTGTATTATATTGGAAAGATAATTTGTTTCTAATCTTGGGTCTGCCTCAACAAATTGTATGACCTTATAAATGTCTATTACAAACTCTAGCCTGCTTTATGTTTTTTTTTTAATCCAGTTAACCTTGATAGTCTATCCCTGGCAATAAAAAGCTAATATTCTTGAAGAAATTGAATGCCTTCACAAGGCCTCATCGCTTTCGAATCATGACAATAAGCGTTAACTCAATATCTATTGCTTAGATAGCCTTAGAATCAAGAAAACGAAGAAATCAATGATAGTTCACTTAAATATACTCTGAAAGAATGGTATTTAGCCAGCCACAGTACTGGCAAATTTAACGTTTATGTTACAAATACCTAATTGAATGGCAATTTAATCATGGTAGAACATATATGAAGAAAGCAGGGCCTGTGCATGTATCTCTGTGTCAGAGTGCTTGGCCACACATGTGAAGTCCGTGGTTAGATCCCAGGATGGCACAAAGGTAGTCTTTCATTAGAACTTAGCAGATGAGATGGTTCAACAATTAGAACGGTTTTCTGCCATGCCCAATGACCTGAGGCCCATTTGAGGGGCATATATGGTAAAAGGAGAGAACCTTTTCTTGCTGGTTGTCCTCTGATTACCACATGCCTGTTAAGGTACACACCCACTAACCCACAAACACACACTTCACACTCAGACACAGATATACAGACATAGAAAAACACAGACACAGACAGATGCGCATGTGTGCATACTCATAGGCACACACACACACACACACACACACACACACACACACACAGACTAAATTTTAAAACATTTTTAAAAAAGAATTATTCATAAAAAAATAGAAAATTCCAAACACATGATCGTTATAGTAGTTAATATTATGTCTCATTACTACAACTCACTTTTGGTGGTTAAAATTTTTTTCTTCCTACCCTAAACCAGTAAGTCTGCTGGCTGGCCCATTTAGGAGATCATGTCCAATCATTTGCAGTTATCTATCGGATTTATACTAGCGCAAAAGTGCCGACTAAAATGTATATAGCAGGATGATATGGTTTCCAAAATAACACCGTTGCTCTTACTAAAGTTTGTGAAACCAATGCCAATGATGAGAAAAACCAAACACCGATTAAACGTTGCCGCAGAAGAATTGGGTGATGCTGCCATCTAGTGGACACTTGCCCGCAGTGACATCAAAACTGTAGGGAGCAAAGGGAAATGAAAATCTTCCGAAGTACAAGAGGCCGTTTACAGAAGACATTTGAAAATCTAAAATTAATTAATTAATTAATTAAAATATTGTATGAGAAAATATATAAATGTAAAGAAAGATGACTGATGTCTTCCTCATTTTTTTTCATCTTAAGAATGCTTCCCGTCAATTTATTCAAACTACGATGATGAATTGAAATTTTTGTGGGAAATGTATTTCTACCAAGATAGATGTAAGAATAAAGAGCTAAGGACAATATCAAGAAACAAGTCTTAGTTAGGGTTTTATTGCTGTGAAGAAACACCATGACCTAGTCAACTCTTATAAAGGGAACCCTTAATTGGGGTTACTTACAAGTTTAGAGGTTCAGTCTATTATTATTAAGATAGGAAGCATGGTGCTGAAGAAGGAGCTGAGAGTTCTACACTGTGAACCACAGAGAGCTAAAGGAGGAAACTGTTTTCTACTGGGTGGGGGTGGGGCTTGAGCATAGGAGATCACCAGCCCTGCCCCACAGTGACACACTTCCTCCAACAAGGTCACACCTCTCAATGGTGACACTCCCTATTTGCCAAGTATACTGGGACTCTATGGGTCATACCTATTCAAACCACCACAGAGGGTCCTTGGGTAGAGGCTGGAAAGTAGAGTGAAGAGTTGGCAGGGCTGGTCTCAAAGACAACTGAATGTGAAACCAGTAATTAAAGAGCAAGCTTTAAGGAAGGGTTAAATAGTTCCCAGGTATGGGGGGGGGGGGGCTCTCCACTGTGCTTTGCCATATTATGTAAAAATAAGCGGACAGGCATTGGTGTCTATACACTTCTGTGTGAAAGTACGGCAAGCACATAAATATTCTTTCTGATTTACTCATTAATATGTGACTATTATATGAAGATAGAGATTATAAAACTTAACCAAAGTACATGATAAATAGTATTAGTCTCTTTCTGTGGAAGGGAAAAGAGAGAGAGGGAGATAGAGGAAAGGAGGAGGAGAAAGAAAAGGAGGAGGAGGAGGAGTTAGAAGTGGAGGAGGAGGAGGAGGAGGAGGGGGAGGAGGAGGAGGAGGAGGAGACTGGCCATATATCCGTATTTCAAGCACTGAAGTTACTGCCAGCATGAGAGATGCTGAACCCTTGCTGGGCATGTGAGCATTCTTTACTTCTTCCAGCCTTCAAACACTTGTAACCAAATGGAAAATACAGTAAATATTAAGTGACTATGCCAGGTTTGGATGTGTAATAGATGTGTAATAGAATTATTTGCTAATTCATTGGTCATATCTATATTCTATCTTCTACCACTGTGTGGCGCTTCAGCTGCAAAATCTTAGCTGGGAACTGAAAATCAGAAGGAATACCCGTGGTGAAATGCACAACCATGGCTACAAGAGGGAAGAGCCCTGTATTAGATTCTGGTAACAATTTGGGAACTCTTATCAGGAGAATTTGATTTAATAAGCTAAAACATTGAACTCA
>LR752386.1:38565-62608 GCA_902729485.2 Mus minutoides
GAGGAGGAGGAGGAGGAGGAAGAGACTGGCCATATATCCGTGTTTCAAGCACTGAAGTTACTGCCAGCATGAGAGATGCTGAACCCTTGCTGGGCATGTGAGCATTCTTTACTTCTTCCAGCCTTCAAACACTTGTAACCAAATGGAAAATACAGTAAATATTAAGTGACTATGCCAGGTTTGGATGTGTAATAGATGCTTTCATCTTGTGTTTTCTTCTGCACCTACCCATCCATGCCAGTGCATTGCTAGATTTTCTTGACAACATCTTGGGGAAATTTTTAACTCCAGTGACATTGTGATGTGAAAATTAGGGTACAATTGAAATGACCATTGTTCACTTTTACCTCACGTTGAGCATGATGTCAGCTCAATCCTTACCTATTTGATTGGCCCTTTTCTGCTTCTTAGGTAAGCTCCTAGTTTTTCTTTGGTACCAGGGAAATGGGGCTCTTTTTCTCTCCTCCTCTCTAATCCAGTTTCCCCACCAGGCATCCCTTCAGTTTCTTCAGGGAAAACACCGGAAGAAATGACAAGAAAAAGCATAGAGGCCCTTTGAGGTGCTCTACGCTGTCTTCTTGTGCTTGCTTGGTCTAAGCTCAGTGTGGCTCTCGGTCACAGCTAACTCCTGATCACCTTAGAGACATCTATTTCTTACTCACTAGGCAACTGTGGAATCCTGACTTTTGAATATGTTTTGAGTTTTGGCTCTCAGCTAGACAAGAGCAGAAACCGAACACAGACACAAGACTCTGTGATGGTATCTATATACCATTTTGAGATCAGAGACCATTCGAAGTTTGTAATGAAAGAATATTTGGGCATATAATGTCCACATGGGTTCCAATTAATGTTTAAGCAAAAGAAATAGACAACTAAGAAATAGGTCCCCAACTAAAATGTCTCAGTGTGAAATTTTTTCTTTTATTTGCTAATTCATTGGTTATAGATATAAGATAGAAGATGGTGACACACCGCGAAGTCGACGTTTTAGAATCGACCCTTGACTTTTAGTCTTCCTTATGGGCACCACTTTACGTGTTGGTACCGATGTTCTCCCTTCTCGGGACATAATCTAAGACCATTGTTAAACCCTTGAGAATAGTCCTCTTAAACTAAATTATTCGATTTTGTAACTTGAGTCTTTATTTTAGAAATCTACAAGAGTACAGGAAGAACTCAGAAATTAACCTCTTGCCTGCGATAGAAAAAAAAAATCAATCAAAATGATTCCCAATGATATTCTGTTGTACTCCTAGATCGGTGGGTGTCGTGTTCAGTTGTCATCAGAGTGGCTTGCGCAAGCAGCTGGTGGGAACAGATGCAGATACCCAGAGCCAAATATTGGGCAGGGTGGGGGGGGGGAAGAAGGAGAGCGAGAAGGGGAGAGAGAGAGAGAGAGAGAGAGAGAGAGAGCGAGAGAGAGAGCGCAAGAGACCATATTGTAGACCTCCATTGGGGTTTCTCCCCTTGAAGCTCAAGGAACCATGTGGAAAATGGGAAGAAATAATTGTAAGAGCCAAAAGGATCAAAGATACTGCAAGAACACGGCCCAGAAAATCAACTAAGCAGGGCTTATATGGGCTCCTTGAGACTGAAGGGACAATTACAGAGCCTGCATGGCTCTGTACTACATCCTCTGTGTAAGTTATGGCTCCTTTCTTGGTGTTTTGTAGGACACCTAATAGTGGGAGGGGGTAATTCCGACTCTTTCGCCTGCTTTTTCTACCACTAAGTTGCCTTGACCAGCCTTGATAAAAAGGTTTGTGCCTTGTCTTTTTGTAACTTAACCGTGTTCAGTTGGTGTTTCTGGCTGGCAACTATCCTTTTCTTTGGTTCTGATAGGGTTCAGGACAGTAGCCATCAACCACATGTGACCAGTCCTTATTAAGTTAAGAGCAATATTAGAAGCGCTGATTCCACACTTGACTCTGAAGACTTGTCATGATTTACGATTATTATAATTTTGGGTAAAATCATGGATTCATTATTTGTGCATATTGTATTGTCATTTCCAATTGCTTTTAAGTGTTTTTTATAAGATATCTGCCAGAGGATGTAGTGTTTCATTTATGTCCATATTTTTTCTAGCAAACTCTAAAATATCTAGGTTGCAATGTGACAATTCCGTGCAAGATATAGCCATGATGAAATCAACTAACATTTCCATCTTCTGAAACTTTGGTTTTGAATTTTCAACAGAGGACTCTTTTATGAAATAATTATGTTATGTATTTAGATCACAAAGGTTGACCTCCCATTCTCAGTCCCCCCCTCACTTGTGATATCTGAAACATTTTCAATATTTATTATTATTTTACTTTTTTAGATCCATGCTTAATTTTTTAATTAAAATCTAACTATACCAGTTCTCTTCTTCTCCTCGCCTGCAGCTCTACCCATGCCTCCACCTCCTCTAAACTGATTGACTCCTTTTTTCTTTTTGCCTTGACAGATAGTTTTACCCTGCTAGTGTTTCCCAGATTTGACCTTCTGTCAAATGAGTTGCCTGAATATTTTTCTCTCTTCCATAGATTGTCTCTTCAGCCTGTTGACCCTATTATTATGTAAGTTCTGTATTTAATATAATCTCCTGCATCTTCCTGTGCTTGGATGATTTTTTAAATTTAAATATATTTAAATAACTTTCTAGCTTACTTCTAGCCATCTGAAAGTGTCAGATGTTTTCTTTTGCCTAAATAAGGGTACAGAAGTCAAGCTTTAGAATCCTTGGTAGTGATTTGCTGGGCAGCAACCACAACTCAAATATATTTATTTAAAGTAAAACTAAAATGAACTGAAAGAATATCCAGGTCCCATAAAACTAAATGAAACTGAAAACAAAAAGTGTAAAAAGCTGACAGCAGTTAATCTCTAAGAAGAATTAGATCTCTGACTTGAGATTTGATTTAAAGGATTGCCCGATTTTATTATATTTAATTCTCTCTAGCTTGTCTACTTCATTCTCCTGCAAATGTTGAATGAAAGGGAAAAGCAAGAATAAGAAGTGTGTCTCATCTCTTGAGTTATGAGAGTTTTAATATAAACACAGTTGTTTGTTTTCAGACCTCAGCATTGTAAGGTAATCAGAATAGAATGTTGTATTTAAAGTCAGTTAATTTCAGAATGCAATTCCCAGGAGAATAAATATAATAAATATGACTGTGACAACTGAATGTAGATTATACAGGCAGACATCATTAACTGAGAAGAGGATATAACTCTACCACTCCCATGTCCTTAACCAATGACAGGAAGAGAGTCTGCTACTAACAGAAAACAGATTCTTTTCAAAAACAATTTTTATTAGATATTTTCTTCATTTACATTTCAAATGCTATCCCTACCCTCCCACAACCCTGATCCCCAACCCACTCACTCCCACTTCCTAGCCCTGGCATTCCCCTGTACTGGGGAGATCCATCCCATAAACAGCCACCAAACCTAGACACTATTGCATATGCCAGCAAGATTTTGATTTTGCTGTCAGGCCCCTGATATAGCTGTCTCTTGTGAGGCTATGCCAGTACCTGGCAAATACAGAAGTGGATGCTCATGGTCATCTACTGGATGGAACACAGGGCCCCCAATGGAGGAGCTAGAGAAAGTACCCAAAGAGCTGAAGGGGTCTGCAAACCTATAGGAGGAACAACAATATGAACTAAACAATAGCCCCAGAGCTCATGTCTCTAGCTGCATATGTAGCAGAAGATGGCCTAGAAAACAGATTCTTATAAGTTTAGTTTTAGATTTGGAGCAGAGAAGTACTTGCCCCTTCACTTCTTAAAGGTATACTTGACAGATTGTCCTGCCCAGCAGGACCTAGTTATTCAGTAGGTCAAGGGGAACAGAGGCTTGAAAAAGAAACGGGCAGGGAAAGGAGAGAAGGACCAAGAAGGATTCTATCAAGGTCCGATTTTAATGAGGCAGAATACTCAGTTATATACACACAGTACAAGGAGATAAAGAGGGGCTGAGGGGAAAAACAAAGGCTCAGGGAGAAGAACATCTAAGGCAGATGGGCGAAGGACAACTTGGGGAGGATGCTGATAGCAGGCTAGGGACGTCCTGTATGGGAGGATGCAGAGTGAAGGACATCCTGTAGATTTACTTCTGAATGTTGGCTAACAGCCCCAGGTGCTCATCCAAGATAAGTGTTGGCTTGCTCTCAAGGTCAGCCTTGCATGAAGGAGGTGGCTCTGACTCTCAACAAAGGACTGTTTGGTTTTTTTGGGTGGGAGCCATTGAAGGTCTGGTTTCCCACAGTCTGGTCCCTTACAACAGATATTTGTTATAGGAGAAAATCCACTAGCAGACATTTGGGGCCAGATGGGTTGAAGATCAGGTTATCAGAATAAAGGTAAAGGTATTAAAGGTAATTCTGAGCCTTTTTTTTAAAGGAAGGATGCAGTTTTCTGAGCATAAGGGACCACTCATCATACAAAGATGTATGAGTTATGTCAACTAATATCTGAAGAATGACTAATGATCACTCATAATCTTAGTGATAGAGCATTCAAGAAAAATTTTTTTCTATGAATCATGGTTATTATTTTCATTGAGACAATTTTGAGAATGTGTAGCTTTCTGGTTTTTTTCTCTAACATCCAAATTTTAGCTTCTTTAAAAACCATTATCACAAGCTCTATTTTATAAATAGAATTTCAAAATCTAATATTATTGACTATAAAAACACTTTTGGGAAGTAGAATGCTAAGAGTTATTCATGTTCAATATGTGAAATTTGATACCAGTTTAAGAAATGAGCCATCTGTTTGTTTGATTTTTTTTAAACCCCACATCCATCCCAGATACCAACCTAGACATTTATATTTCTGTGTACCTGACTTTCTTCCTGGCCTCACACACTGTGGAGCCATGCAGAATTTGTATTCCATGACCAATGTATTTCCCTGAGAATAATGTTTGCACGACTTTTTCATGTTGGCAAACAGGACCGGAGTTCATCCCATTGTAGCTCGTGACAAGGTTTTCAACCACTTACATGTTACTTTATTATATCTCTTCTCATAATTCTGTAACAGCATGGAAAGTTCTGTCTTCCCCATTTATTCATTGATCTGTAGTCTTCACTGGAGGGTAGTCAAGCAACCATGAACCACAACCAGCCATGACCCTCACCCCAAACCTAGCAAGGGTTAAAATCTTCTTAGCTAGGGGTGGGACTTGGAGCCCACTGCCTCTCTTCACACTGCAGCTTTATCTGACCTGAGCTCCTGCAGATCTGGCACGTGTTATCTCAACTGCTATGAATGCATAGGCACTTGGTCTGCTGTGCCCAGAAATTACTGGTTCCTGGCCGTCTGTTGCACCCTACTGAGTCTTACAAGCTCTCTACCACTTCACCCTTCAACAATGATTACTTAGCCCAGGGAAGAAGCTCTGTGATATGATGTCTTATTTGCAGGTGGCTGATGCCCAAATCTGTGAGAAAGAATAAGTCAATAGGAATTGCTTTAACCCTATATCCATTTATCAGAGTAATAGTACTTGGTCTCCCTAGACCTATGGCATGTCTAGCCAGTTTTTTTCTTTGATTACAGAGCCATGTATAGGTTCAACTTGTGGAGTGGGCCTTAAATCCAATAAAGAAGTGGTTGCATATTTCCACAATATTTGTCCCACTATTGCACAAGTGGGCATGCCTTTTCAGGCCAGTCATTCTTGTAGCTCACGGGGTTCATATCTGGGTAAGATCTTTTCTCTTCTAGTCCCATGAATACGACCTTATAACATTATGAAATCTGGCCTATAGGGATTGAGTTCCCAGGCAAGTACCAGCTTGTTTCTCTATGTTCAAATAAGTCGTGTCTTAATCAGTAGCATCTTACTGTCAAGTTATTGGGAGTAGATGCTAGTATTGACAGTAACACGTAATATTTGATGTCTATGGGACTTCATTTGCTAACTGCTCAATAAGGGGTTATCCATTCTTGATACTGGGCATCTTATAGATCATTTAGTGGCATCTAATGCAAGTGATATAAACTTGCTGTAGGGTGACTCCATTTACACACACACACACACACACACACACACACACACACTCACACTGATCCTATAGTGTAAGTTTCTATATGATTTTTTTCAAAGTGCCTTTAGTGTTAATTCCTCATAGACTATGTCCACCCATCCCCCATTCTATTAAACCTTTCCCCTATTAGAATTATCCTTCAAGTCTATGTTCTAATTCTTTTCTGTTGCTATCCACCACCTGCCTCCCCATTCACATAGTGGCCTGTTGTTAATTTTCTGAGTTCTACAAATATTCCAAATGGGACACACGTATCTGAAAGCTCATAGCTAAAGCCCACTGAAGAGAAAGTAGGGATTACAGGTGACTCATTGGCACAGGAAAACACTTTCTGAGTATGGTCCCAGTAGCACAGGCACTAAGATTGGAAATTAATAAGTAACACATCATGAAACTTTAAACTTATGCTTCATTTCAGTGAAGAGAAAAACCTACACAATGAGAAAAAAAAAGTATTTACGAGCTATTCATCTTTCAGAAGACTGGTGTATGAAAAACTAAAAAGAAAAGAAAAGAAAAGAAAAGAAAAGAAAAGAAAAGAAGAAACATATAGAAGAGAGAAACAATTAAATTTAAAATGGGTATAGAACTTAACAGAATGTCTTCAAAAATATGAAATATGAATGGCTGAGAACATGATTTTCAAATGGTCAATATCCCTAACTATTAGGAAAATGCAACTTAAAACTACTTTGGGATTTTATTTACCCAAATCAGAATGACTAAGATGCAAAAAGCAAATGTTGACAAATGCTGGCATGGATGTAGAGGGAAAGAGAACACTCATATACAGGTTATGGTAAGACACCAAAGTGGGACAACCAC
The DNA here is from genome assembly GCA_902729485.2 of Mus minutoides. Classification (NCBI taxonomy): domain Eukaryota; kingdom Metazoa; phylum Chordata; class Mammalia; order Rodentia; family Muridae; genus Mus; species Mus minutoides. Next base: position 45,446 of record LR752386.1, read on the forward strand.
TCCGAAAATCAATGCAGATATTCACCCAGTGATAGAAATACATTTACCAGATAATCTTGAGCATATTCCCAAAGATGTCTGCTCTTTCATGTTTGATAATGTGCTCTCTCTCTCTCTCTTTCTCTCTCAATATTTATTTAATGTATGTGAGTACATGGTCACTCTCTTCAAACACACCAGAAGACAGCATCAGATCCCATTACAGATGGTTGTGAGCCACCATGTGGTTGCTGGGATTTGAGCTCAGGACTCTGGAAGAGCAGTCAGTGCTCTTAACCACTGGGCCATCTTTCCAGCCCAATGATACTCTCTTTGTTCACAATATCTAGGAAATGGAAACAGTTTAAATGGTCATCAACTTATGAAATTCTGATACATTTATGTAAGGAAATGTTATATGAATGTTAAGAAAATGGAAATAACTAGAAAAAAAATATTCTGAGTGAGGTAACCCAAACACCAAAAGAATGAAAACAAAGCAACAGTCCATGTTGTATAAACAAGATGTCCGAGGGACACAGATTGACCAATAAGCTTTAAGAATCAAGATATTCTATCTTATTTTTCTTAGCTTATTATTTTCTGAAGATATTGAAATGAAGGACACTTGCATATAATATTTACTTAAGAGATTTCAGAAGCAGGTGACCCTGAAATAGATGAAGCCACAGCTCAAAGTGGATTCACTTGTGTTTGCTGGTTTTCTGCCCATAGGCTGTGGACTGTCCCAAGAGATACTGAAATAACAATTCAATGGGAGAGACAGATAATCACTGCTCTACAACTCAGATACTTCCTTGTCCCCCACCCAATCCCTTTGTTTCCTTGTGAGATGGAGCCTTGCAGAGATTAAAGCACTCAGGTCCTCCAGATCTTGCTTTTCCATGATTATTTGTCTGTCCCAAATCCCCAGCTGCTACTCCCTGGTGGCCTCTTAATTCCAGGCATGGTTTGGCAATGAAACAATAAGTGGCACCCATATCCTTGCTGAACTCCCTCTCTCTTCCCAGCAGCCTTCACTGATGAATCATGTCACTCTTTCTTGCTGAGCCTGCATATGCTCAGCCGGTCCTCAGAACACCACTCCAGGAAGTCAATACCAATCAAGGTTGGCACAGCTTGCTGCAGACACTGTGTATTAAATCACCCACGACTCATTTCAAAACATTTTTTTTGGCTCACTGTTTGAATAGAAGTGGATGGGCATGAACAAACTGCATTTTCCAAAACATCCTTTTAACTAATGTTAGACATGGTCCTTAGGATCTGCCAAAAAAAGATTCATCTGTGTGATACACAGATGAATATATAAAGATCGGTGCTTGTGAGTCCTCTGCCGTAGTTCTGATGGAAGTTCTGACTTCTAGTTTTACGAATGTTGTCTCCCTGTGGCCACTCGTTCACATGCACAGTGGTAATTTTTCTAGGCGGAATGTCTCCCAAGCATGTCTCCTGCACAAGTAGTGGCAAACTTAGAGCGCATCCCAACTATTTTGTGATATGCAGCTTGTATTCATTCCATAATTAACAAACAAGGTTGATTGATTTCACTTTTCGGCAACTGACTCATGACCTATTCAAAGCTGGAATGTACAAGTATCTCTGCCAATTATCAGTGTGATGGTGCATAACAGAAAATCTTCTGGGATGGATTCAATGCACGATCCATTTTTTTTCACATGACACTCAAGGATCTGATGATGTGATAGATTTAATATTCACGTTTAAAGGGGGAGGGAGGGATCTGGGAGGGAAAGGGGACATGGGCAGGGCGAAGAGGGAAACATAATCTGGTATTGGGTGGGGGGAAAGGACTGAAACCCTGAAGGTCCTCAGAAAGAGTGGAAACAGGAAACCACCGGAGGTAGGAGATTGGGGGGACCCTCCTGAATGTACCAGAGACCTGGGAGGTGAGAGACTCTTAGGACTCAAAGGGAGGGACCTTAGATGAAATGCCCTACAGAGGGGAGAGGGAACTTGTAGAGCCCACCTCCAGCAGAAAATCAAGGAATCTAGTGAGGGATGGGGTTGCCATCCCACAGTCAAAACTCTGATCTACAATTATTCCTGTCTGAAAGAAGTGCAGGGATGGAAATGGAGAAGAGCCTGAGGAAAAGAAGGTCTAGTGACAAACCCAAAGTGGGATCCAGCTCAAGGGGAGGTCCCAAGGCTTGACACTATTACTGAGGTTATGGAGTGCTCACAAAAAGGGACCTATCATGACTGCCCTCTGAAAGACCCAACAAGCAGATGAAAGAGTCAGATGCAGATATTCACACCCAACCAATAAACAGAAGCTGCTGACGCCTGTGGTTGAATTTGAGAAAATCTGGAAGAAGCTGAGGAGGAGGTTGATCTTGTAAGAGGACCCTAAGTCTCAATTAACCTGGACCCTGGAGATCTCTCAAACACTGGACCACCAACCAGGCAGCATACACCAGCTGATATGAGGCCCCCAACACACATATAGCAGAGGACTGCCAGGTCTGGGTTCAGTCAGAGAAGATGCATCTACTCCTCAAGAGACTGGAGACCCAAGGGAGTTTAGAGGTCTGGTGGGGTTGGGTTTGGGGGGAGGGGGAGGGGGGACACCATCGTGGAGACAGGGGGCAGGGAGGAGGTATGAGATGTGGAACAATCGGAGGGTGGACCAAGAGGGGAGTAAAATCTGGAGTGCAAAAAAAAAAAAAATAAGAATAAAAGATTAAATTAAAAAAAAATGGAACCTCCTGAAACTGAAAAGCTTCATGTAAGGCAAAAGACACTATCAATAGGACAGAATGACAGTCTACATATTGGGAAAAGATCTTCACCAATGCTACTTCTGACAGAGGGGCTAGTATCCAAAATTCATGAAGAACTGAAGAAGCTCTACATAACCCACAAAGTCCAATAAAAAATGAGACACATAGCTAAACAAAGAATTCCCAGCAGAGGAATCTTGAATGGCTGAGAAGCACTTAAAAGAAGTGTTCAAAGTCCTTAGTCATCAGGGAAATTGAAAACCAAACAACTCTGAGATCCCATCTTAAATGCCTCAGCATAGCTAAGATCATAATCTCAAGTGACAGCTTATGCTGGCAAGGAAGTGGAGCAAGGGGAATACTCCTCCATTGCTGGTGGGAGTGTGAACTTGTACAGCGACACTGGAAATCAATTTGGCAGTTTCTCAGGAGGGTATTTTTAATCAAGGGCAATCAGAATTGAAACAGGAACGCAAATGGCCTGAGATACATTTAACTAGTTCATACCCCCAACGTGACTCCTAAACATATCATTTAACTTTCTTCGTGTTGGTAAAAAAGAGGGGACAAGAGAAAAGAGGAGGAGGGTACTTCAGTCAGCAAGAGTCACTATGCAACTACAGAAAACCACTTTGCTGTGGTTAGCACTTCATCATTTAAAATTAATCCTAAGAGGGTAATGACAATTTATACTCTGCTTTTATTGTTGTGGCTTTCCCATCATAGTTTTAAGAAGCATGTATTCAAAGGAAGAAAAGTAGACTATGCTTTTCTGTATCTATGCAAAGATTTAGTTATGAAAATGGATAATACATACATATATAAAAATATAATATATTATACATATAAATATATATTAAAATTATAAGTATATATAAATATAAAGTGGTTAACTGGCATATATATAACATATATACAATATATATATATATGTGTGTGTATGTATGTATAAACATATGTGTATATATACACATATGTATATATATGTGTGTGTGTATAATATGTATATATATGGCCAATATCTTCTGCTCAACTTGCTATTCTAAATTTACATTTTAATAAAAATAACTTAGCTATTATGATCATGACGAACTTTAAACTATTTGTCTCTGCACATGGGCTTAGCTATTTCCTCTCCCTGATTGTTGTAAAGTCTCTTTTAAGCTACCATTATACTTTCTTCAAGACTGATTTTGAGCATTATTTTATTCTACCAGAATGATCCTCCTGAATCTTCTGAAGGCAGTAAATGGCCATTTACTGTGAGTTTGTAATAACACTTTTTACAGTATTTGAAATTGTGAGTTATATATTTATTAAGTCTACTGGAATATAAGTGCCTTAGATTTGAGATAATAATTTTTATTAATATCTGCATTGCCATAATAGCACAGAGCTTGTTCTATAACTAGCCCTTAATAAGAGTTTTGTTTTTGAGCTAAAGGGGGAGTGTCATAGGCTTATTAGGTCAGAATAAAAATTTTGATAAGAGGAAATTGTACCTGAAGAGATACTTCCTCAACCACCATACAGCTTAGATTCACTTCAAGCCCCTGGTGATCCTCATGTTCTAGTGTGATGCTTAAGTTCTGAAATGGGGTAGTAAGTCCTCCAAAATATCCAAAGTGTAACATGCTGTATTAATAAAACATTCAGGGCTCAGGGAGTTAGTGCCTTCAGTAAAATACTTCAGTGCAAGTCCAGAACCCTGAGTAAGAGCCCCAGCATCCATGTAAAAAGCTGGGTGTGGAGACAGGAGGATTCCTGGAGTTCAGCAACAAGTCAATCATCTAATCATGTCCCCATGTCCCTACCTCAAAAATAAGGGAGGGGACTCCTTTACAACAGCACCAAAATTTGACATCTGACTTCCACATATGTATGTATAGAGAATAACACCTATGCACACACTTACACACACACACACACACACACACACACACACAAACACACACAAACCATGCTTGCATTTCACTAAACTCTTACTAAAAGTATTATCAGATGATTAGCAGAGAAACATGCCTTCATGAGACTAAATTATCAGAGTCCCTAGAGGTGTGCTTATATCACTGTATTTTGCACCCTAAGCATTGTCAGATAGGTAATGATCAAACTCTAGTCCCTCCACATTGCAACTCAGAATTTGTTATGAGCACTACTTGATTCAAAAATCATGATGGAAATGATTTATATTTCCATTCTGAGATGCATTTGTAAGAAACAAATGAGGAGTACAGTAACACAAATATTTTTCATTTACCCCTGATAGGAACAACACATAAACAAGTCAACGCTTGTTCATGACGAGAACCTTGAACATAATATGTGGTGACGCACTTATAAAGCCGTATTTGTCAAATTGTATATGTGAAGCAAGATTGAACAGAGTATTGCTGGCCAGTAAGAAATCATGCTTGGGTTTTTATATTCATCTGAAGTATTTTTTTCTCCTATATGGATCTGTTTTAAAAATTCTGTTCAGTTTGTCTTTCTGAAATCTATAAAAGAAATATTCCACTTGTGTAAAACATTTAGAAAAAATAAGTTACCAGCTTCTCTGTTTAGGGAAATCTAAATTCCAAGTCCTTAATCTTTTGGTTTATGTCTTAATATATCGGTTATTACATTATGTCGTAATGTAGTAGTTATGTACTCCAATGCTGTGAATCTATGGTGTTCATTAACTTCGTAAAAAGAAAAAAAGAAAAAATATTGGACTGCTGCCATGTATATGATATTTGCATGTGAACTTTGTTTTAACTTCTTAAAATATTAAAATATATTAGTGAAAGACTGATTTTGATAGGTTTTTTGTTGTTTTAAGATTTACAATTTACCGGCTCCAAATTGGATGGTTTTTCAGTCAATGTTAATTCACATAAGTCAACCATTCCTCACTTAACAATGCCAAAATAAATGATAAAAGTTGGTATTTGCCTCCTTAATCATTGCTAGAATGAACCATTTACATGAATTTGTGGTTTTTCCAGTCACTTATGCACAATTAATCATTTTCAGAGCTGTTCAATCCTAAAGTGATTTGACAAATGTTGCACTTAGAAACTGCTTTGTTTTCTAAATTGCATTTTCTACACTTCTATTTTTTTAAAAAAAATTGCATAAAATTGTCTCAAATTAAACAAATTAGCAATTTCATTTTAATGGAACCAAACTATTGAAATTGATATAAGTCAACAAAATGTAAAGTTGTTTGAACTAGTTTGTATGACTTGAAAACATGTTGAACTGACTTGTTTAGGGTACCTCTGTGAAAACATTGCTTTACTCTGTTATTATGAAAATGGTTTCATATTGGTGTTGGTTAGTGGCAATTGTCACCAGGGTATCTAGAGGCAAATTTCTCAGCAATGTTGTGAAGGATGTTTTTTTTATTAAGGTTAGGCTTTGTGAATGTCTGTGGGGAGGTATCTTGATTGCATTAATTAAAGTAAAAAAGACCCCCACTCTAGGTGGTGCCACTCCCTAGGCAGCGAATCCTGGATGGTGTAAGTGGAGAGACGGAGCTTTGTCTATTTTTTCTGCTTATCATGAATGTGATATGACCAACTTCCTCAAGATCCTGTTCCTATGATGAACAGCACCATGAAATGTGTCAGAAGTCATCTAGGAGAGATGAAAAATAACAGATGATTTTTCTGATGATGGCCATTGTTTTTGCATGGCTGCGATGGATAAACTCTAAATTTGCAAGGCTTTTAGAGAATCAATTCTTGTTATGATGTCTTTCTTGTTATTAAAAAGCAGAATGATCCCTTGGGTATTAGTCCACCCTAGTGTGCAAACTTTTTGCAGATCAATGAAGAGGTACTCACTTGTAGTAATGCTATACAGGCATATAGATGATTTCATAATTTCTAATAATGAGTCTATATGATTTGTAAATGAATACAAGTAAATTTTATAATATAGGCTGCAATTAGAGATCTGTGAACCTTCATGTGTCATATGCAAATTGCACTAGGATAGAAAGCAGGCTTGGAACATATTACAGTCAGGGAAAGCACTCTGTCAGGCGAGTTGTGAAATCATTATCTGACAAAAAATGGTCATAAACCGAGTATGGACAATTTGTTGTAGGTTCAAGAACCAAAAATAATACTGTCTGCTTCATCTATACAAAACCTCAAAACTAATGAGACAGTAGGCAGATGATTTGCCTCTTGACAAAACCATGCTAATTTAAGATGTAAGAATTATCGCTTTAAACTCTTAATGATCTGTGGAGCCAGTGGCAAATAATGAATATTTAATTAGATAACTAGTCTTAATGGGAATACATGTAAACATCTCTGTTGTAAATCCTTGTTCAATTTATGATTTGAATTTGTGTTTGAACTTGCTGTGAACTTTTGAAAGAAGATACTGGGGATACATGGGATCACGAATCCCGAGAAAGTTTAAGAACTGAGAACAACAGCCAAAGTCAGACAGGTTTTCCTCAACGATATTAGAAAACAGTACCTCCTCCTTTCTCTTAGAAGTAAATATTAGAATCTCTTTTGAAAGTGGTTCTTTCCACAAAAGAGACTTTCTCTAGCTGACAAGACATTAGTGACCTCCCAGCCTCATGCCTGGCATGAAGGTCCTGTAAAGAATGCCTTCACTTAACTGTCCTCTCCAACCATCAGCTCTTCAGCAACAAGTGTTAATCACCCAAGCCAGTGGTCTTTAACCACAGAATAAGCAAGAAAGCGTTTAGATTTTCAGAAGCCTTCACCTTCAGCATCCAGCACAGTGAGAAAGTTAAAAGGCTGGAGAGCATAGGTCTTTTGGCCTGTGACTAAATCTGTTTCCCTCTTCAGCAATGTTAGCATTGTGTTTAAGCTCCGCCCCACAGTTACCTGGCAACAGCCAGGTAGGCCTGACCCACTATGAAAGGGGCTGCTTGCCCCTCCTTTTCTCTTGCTCCTGCTCTGTCCCTTCATCCCTGAACCCCTCTCTGCCCATTCCCTTCATCCCCAGCTCCCTATTTCCTTCCCCTCTCTCCACGTGCTCATGGCTGGCCTCTACTCCTCTCCTCTCTTCTCTTTCTCTTTCTCTTTCTCTTTCTCTTTCTCTTTCTCTTTCTCTTTCTCTTTCTCTTTCTCTTTCTCTTTCTCTTTCTCTTTCTCTTTCTCTTTCTCTTTCTCTTCCTCTTCCTCTTCCTCTTCCTCTTCCTCTTTCTCTTTCTCTTTCTCTTTCTCTTTCTCTTTCTCTTTCTCTTTCTCTTCTCTTTCTCTTCTCCTCCTCCTCCTTCTCTCCTCTCCTCTCCTCCCTTCCCCCCATGTCGCTGTCTCTGTGTCTGCCTGTCTGTCTGTCTGTCTGTCTGTCTCTCTCTGCCTTTCTCTGCCTCTACTACCCTCTTAACCCACCTCCCCATGCCCTGAATAAACTCTATTCTAAACTATACTGTCAGTGTGGCTGGTCCCTTGGGGGAGGGGGATGCTTGGCATGGGCCCGCTGAGACATCCCCTTCCACCATACCTCACCACACCTCCATAGAACATATCCCCTAATTTCTCTTTATCTTTTTATAATCACATCAAACACTCATTCTAATACCAGGCAGGCTCTTGGCAGAAATGTGAGCCAAAATAAAATCTCCCATAAGTGACCTTTGCCAGGGTATTTTATTATGGTGACCAGAATAGATATTAAGACAATATTGCCTGAAAATTGTCTAGTTTAACTAACCTCTGGTAGTCTCCATTATTGCAAACCCATAAGTATCTTTTTTTTTCCCATGGAGAAAAAGATATACTTCTTATAGATTTAGGCTATTCTACTTTCCTGAGTACCACTTTGCAAAATGATTTTGAGATTATTTAGAAGCATTTCAGAGGACAGTCATCTAAATATATGCCAAACATGTAAATACGAGATTAATTTTAAGCCTTCCATATGTTGTTTCTTTCCTCCTGAATTTTTTTATACAACAGTTATTAACATGTCAGGATAACTTTGAAAACTATGTGCTTACTCACGCTAATGCATTGCCGTCCTACTGTCTGTATGCCTTGCACTATGACTAATTCTTGAGCTCCTTAGGTATTGGTTCTACATCCATAGAAAGATTAAGTAATTTCACAGTTCGTGTAACTAGGTGATAGCCAAATCGGGTAGTCATTTGTGTGCTCAAGTTGCCGCAACCTATATGTTATGGTTCTTGATTGACTAGAAAATTAGAGATATTAATTAAAATGACTCTTTAAAAAGCTTTATTTTACTTTTACTTTTGTTTTAGGGAGATTATGTGCCTGTGAGTTTGCATGGTTATAGAGACATTGGATCCGTTGGAATTACAGGTACAGGCAATTGTGTGCCATCTGATATGAGTACTGGGGACTGAACTCCATTCATATTTATGAACAATATGTGTTATTAATGATTAAACCATACAGTGGGTTGGCCTTATGCTGCTTACATTCTAATACTAATATTGGTTCCTCAAGACCTGGTTGTCCCAGAGATGAAAGAGTTCATAAGTAGACCTAAGTGACCCTATGTGACCCTGCCTCCAAGTTATTTCTGTTTGGTGAACAAAGATGCTGATGGCCAATAGCTTGGAAGAAGAATCTTGGTGAGTTCCTGGGCCTGGGGATTGGGGTTGAAAGAGAACCACAAGGGAGAGGGAGAAGAAGGTAAATAAAGGAGAAGTTGCCATGGGTTAGGTACGTCCTCAAAACGTGGTCCTGAGGGCTGGACAATTGTAAAGAGCATCCCAGATGAAACATAGTAAGTAATTACTCAGGGCCATCGAGAAGAGAGTAGATTTTAATAGCATAGAGAGTAGGTATCCGCCCAGCTCTAGTGCTGATTAAGGCTTATCGTAAAGGCAGGGTAGACACCACACATTGGGGTTACAAATTTCCACAACAGAACCATCTTTGAACCCAGTTAGAAGGACTTTTACTAACTCATGTATTGAAATGTTTAGAATTAGGGTAAGTGTCAAAGGCAGTTGGATTCTGGGATTCCAAAGCATCTTTAGCCACAGATTTTATGTTATGCTCACTCTCATGTGTGCCTGCTTCCTCCGAGTTAATTCCGTTTTCAGCTGCAGAAACAAGACTTGTATCTACCTGATGTCCAGTCCAATGGTGAAGTTTTACTTTATATATTGTCAGCCAACAGAGACCACATCATTTTATTGCTCTTTTGGTTTTTTGTTAGTTAGTTAGTTAGTTAGTTAGTTAGTTAGTTAGTTAGTTTCTGACAGTATCTGTGTCTGAAATAGGACCAGGGAAATAAAATATATTGATTCGTATAGATAAATCAAAGGTAAATGTTGAAGTGTTCTATTTTACTAAATCACCTGATTTGTGAGTGGAAATGGGTATTTCGGAAAAAAAATGTAGCATTAAATTTATGTCGATGCTGCTGTCCAATAACTGCGCAGAAGTGACATAGGCAGGTTTTAAACTTCCCGGGCATGGTGGGTTGGAGAAGAACCATGAGGGAGAGGGAGAAAGTAGATGGAGGAGAAGCCTCCGTGGGATAGGTGAGTCACATTATCAGTTGTGTAGACAAGTAGAAACAAATTATGGAACACCGATGTCAATTATAAGTTTAGAATTTTTTTTAGATGAAGTATAAACAGGAATACCTTTAGTTTAAAATTAATTGGGTTTACAAAAAAATCATGTGAAGATCCTAGTTTGGAAAGAAGGAAAATCAGAACTAGAATAAAGAATACTGACAAATGCTTCCTTAGCCACATGAATATGATAAGGATAAGCTTTGTTATTAGAATGTACCTGGGATATTGCAGGAGAAAAGGACAGTTCACTATCTGACTTCCAACAGCTAATGCTACGCAGACAAGAGGCTCAGTTAATTAGTGACAATATCAGGTCATTTGTTTATCAGTCATGGAAAAAAAAGCTATCTAGGTCACTTTATACTAGCTTGGTCCCATTTTACTTGCTATGCATCTCAATCCTTTTCCCTATGTCCTATCTCACTTAGGTAAGACAGCCCATGTGCATTCTTACCCATAAAACATGTGGAAGTTCAAAAGTTAAGGAGCTAAGCAACCTTAAATTACAGACATGTGTCATTTAAATATCCCCACTCCCACACTCTTTCCTTTAATATTATACTGCAAAACATTTATTTTTCTTTTTTTTTACTATTATTATTTTTCATTAATCATTCTATTCAGTTACATCTCAAGTGATATCCCCCTTCCCGGTTACCCCTCCACAACACCTCCATCCCATCCACCCTCTCCACCTCCCCTTTGCCTCTGTGAAGGTGCTCCCTACCCGCCCACACATCCACTCCTGCCCCACTGCTCCAGCATCCCCCTACACTGGGGCACCAAACCTCCACAGGACCAAGGGCCTCTCCTCCCATTGATACCAGATAAGGCCATCTTCTGCTACATATGTATCTGGAGTGATGGATCCATGGCAAATGTTTTTCTTGTAGTTCATTTCATAATGACCTTTTCAAAGAATAAATTGAGGCCAACAGAAATATAAGAGATTGATACAGTGTGCTCTCATTTTCTTTATTATTGACATGTTATAGTATATAGAATATTTGTTAAGATGAATTAACCAATATTGATACAGTTGATAAATAAAATCCATATTTTATCAAGCTATGCCTGTTCGTTCTTTCTGTTGTTCATGTCTGTCCATGGTACATTATATTTAGTCACCACATTGTGGCAACGTTTTCGGCTTAGGTTTTCTATTGCTGTGAAGAGACACCATGACCATAACAACTCTTAGAAAGGAAGTATTTAGTTGAGGCTGGTTTGAAGTTCGGAGCTTTAGTCTAATATCATCATGGTGGGAAGCATGGTGGCAGATAGGCAGACGTGGTGCTGGTGAGGAGGCTGAGAGTTCTACGTGCGGATCCTGAGGCAACAGGAAGAGAATGCCACACTGGGCATAGCTTGAGATTCTGAGCCTTCAAAGCCCTCCTCCTAGTGATGCACCTCCTCTGACAAAGCCACACCTACTCTAACAAAGCCACACCTCCTCTGACAAAGCCACACCTCCTCTGACAAAGCCACACCTCCTCTGACAAAGCCACACCTCCTCTGACAAAGCCACACCTCCTCTGACAAAGCCACGCCTACTCCAACAAAGCCACACCTACTCCAACAAAGCCACACCTCCTAATAGTGCTGCTCCCTGTGGGCTTATGGGGACCACTTTTACTCAGACCACCACAGTTTTCTTAGCTGTAATTTTTTTTCAGATTTTCCTCTTTTTTATGACTGAGACAGTTTTATAAACATTGTTAATGTATACTTGGTTTATTAAATAATTTTGTTATATGTCACATTCAAAATAATAAATAAACCATTATTCCTTGAAGATTAACACATGTCTGTGTGTGTGTAAAGAATAAGAACTTAACATAGAGTCTAGCACCTTATTTACTTTCCTCTCTAATGCATCTCTACCACATATCTAAAATTATTCAATGTATATTATTGAAATTTTATTTTATTGAACAAAAGCTCGGTTTCTATCAGTCCGCAGAATTCCTTATTTCCTCATGATGTCACAGTGTAATTGTTTAATTTTACCAATTTTGCTTTGTTCTACTTACTCTTTTGATATGAGGGAAGGAGATTTTTCAAAAATTGATTCCTTTTTCAAAGAGTTTCCACAAAGTGTGTTGAATTGCTTGCATTACGTCATCAGGAAAGAATACTGCTTTATTGGCTTCCATGACAGATTAGTTTCAAAGTAATGTTTGCAATGTTTGTTTTTCCCAAACCCGGCATATTGTTTGGAACATATGGGTATTCTTCATGGTCTTTCTCTGATATGAAAGGAATTGGCACTTAGGCTGTGAGAACAAATACAAAGAAATCACAAATCTAATTTGTCTTTGATTTGGGTCTTGGCTAATTACGAAGGAACCTCTCAACAATAATGACTTCCAACATTTAAATACCCTGTGAAACTACAATTAATTAAGAAGCCGCTGATTCCTAGAGCTCTGCGATGAATGGGGAATGAGGGAGAAATTAAAAGTCAGATGCCACGCTCAGAGCAAATTATCAATAATGCCATCTCTTCTGTGCTATCTACAGACAAGACTGAAGGATGGAATATGAAAACAGTATGCAGAAAACTGAGAATTTTAAATTAAATTTGCCACTTATTTCAAATTCAATAAGATACCTGTTAGGAGAATAGTCATATAAGAAGACAATTATAGGACTTCATCTTTTTTGAAAGTGCAAAAGGTTCATCCTTTCTCCAGTTTAAAACTAATTATTTGTCTTAAAACATGTTACTTTGTCATTTGAACAACAGTGATTTCCTTGAATGTTCAGAGAAAAATCAAAAGCATATGGAAAGCCAGAAACTGCAGGTTGTATGAAGAGGGACATTTGCTTTTCTTCTATGAATCGTCTTTATGGCAGCAGCTCGAGTAGGCCTTGGTTGTGTGCACATGCACAGAGGACAACTGTGTGGAGTCAGGTCTCGCCTTCCATCTTTACGTGTCTTCCAGAAACTAAACTTCCTTTGTCAGGTTTGTGCAGCCAGCACTTTTATGTGCTGAGCCAACTTACTGGCTCTTTCTAGTCCTCATTTTTATTCAAAATCTTCCTTCCGTTTAGCACCGATTCTTTATTATAATAATGATAAGAAGAGCCGTAGCAGTACAGAAACTTTAGAAATCCCTGAAATATAAAATGTATTCTTCCCCCTGGACAGAATGCTAGAGAGTTCTAGAATTTGGATCTTGAAGAAGGCTGTGTGCGAAAGGTTTGCTTCTTAGCTTGCATTGCTAATGGAATTAGAGCAGAATTTTTATGACGGAGAACTTAGTGCAATCATCTTAGATCATGGGTGGTAGAGGAATACTGGGGCCCTGGCTTCTTTGCCTCTGCTCTTCGCTTCATGGCCAATGTGAGATGAACTGGCTTTGGTTGCCTTGCTTCCATGCTACATTGTTCAAAATGATCACTCACCCCAAGAGACATCACTGGGTGAGTATACATTAAAGCTCTAAAACAGGGTTAAAAAAAACAAACCCTGATTTCCTACAATGGTAATATCTCTGCTCTTTTGTCATAACAAAATAGACCGGAATAACCTGAAGATATCAACAAATTATTTTTCATTATGTTTGATTTTTCCTTTCTAACATTTTTGGTTGCTATTCCTCTTAGTTTGTTTCTATGTGTGTGGAGTAACAATGTCATGTTCTACGTTTTGTCTAATTTTATTTACGTTCACTGATTCTGTGTGTATGCATGTTAATTAAGTGCACTTAAGCAGGTGTCTGTGCATGTTGGTACTGTGGTTTACATGGAGATCAGAGGGCAACAAGGAGTTTGTTCTCTGGGTCCAGGAGTCAAACTCAAGTGAGCAGGTGTGGTGGCATTACCACTGGAGACTTTCTTCCAGCCTCCATGTTCTTGACACATATCCTCAAACTATCCTATGAAAGCATCCCTTGGTCACACAATGAGGAACACCTAGAAATCACTGTTAAACTATTACAGGCACCTTATTATATATGTGGCAGTGTATTCTACAACTGGCACATTTCACTCAGTAAAATGTCCTCTAGGCTTATCTTCACGTAGTATATGGTAGGATTTTCTTTTTAAATCCTCATCTGGTCTGTTAGCTCATTTGGTTAGAGCATGGTACTAATAATGCCAGGGTCATGGGTTCAATCCCTGTACAGGCCAAGGAGGCCTTCTTTAGCTGGGTCGTGGTGGTGCACGCCTTTAGTCTCAGCACTTGGGAGGCAGAGGCAGGCAGATTTCTGAGTTCGAGGCAACCTGGTCTACAAAGTGAGTTCCAGGACAGCCAGGGCTACACAGAGAAACCCTGTCTTGAAAAAAACAAAAACAAACAAGAAAAAAGTCTCATTTAAGGTTAATAACATCCCCCTTTTGTATACATTGCATTTCTCTAATTATTCATTTGTTCTAATCCATTTAAGTTGTTTGTATATCTTTTCACCTATAGTAAACGTTAAAATTAACAGAGGTATAAAGATCACTTTATGATATGGATCTAAAATTGCTCAGCTCTATAAACTGAAACAGGAATTCTGATAATATCTCAATACTTGCTGCAATTTTCTTGAGGAATATCCACATTACTTCCAATGTGGCTGTACTATTTTCCATCCCTATCAATAGCAAACAGGGTGTCCAGTTTCTCCTTAGCCTAACTCACTTTTGCAACTTGCTGGCTAACAATAACCATTCTAGCAGGTATAAGATGCTGTCTCGCTGTATCTGTATTTCCCTGTCATATTCAGTGCATCGAATGCCCTCCCATGTCCTTCTTAACCATTTTACATATTTTATATGGCATGTTTTATATGTAGATAGCTCAAACCTCATCACAGACACTGTTAGAACTCATAAGTAAATTCAGTAGAACATTAAATCAACGTTCAAGTCATTGTGTTTGTAAACACTAAAAACAAATTATCTAAATATATATTAGAAAGTGATCTAATTTAGGAACCCCTCAAAGGTAATAAATACTTAGCAATAAACTTAATCAAAGAGATGAAAGATTTGTACACTGTGATTTACGAATTATTGATAAAATTAGAATCAAACAGATGAAAAGTTATCCTGTGTCTGTTGATGGAAACATTTAGTATATAGAATGACTGGAGAGAAGAAATCTTCACTGATAATATTCTGATCTCTACATTTGCACTGTGGGCATTCGTGCACATGCAGGAAACCACATACATGAATGCACACACATGCATGCACATGCTACAATGTAAAAACAATACTGACAATGATTTTGAGTTCCAGTGTTCAACCCTTAAGCATTACAATGGCTTTCTTTTACAGAACTTTAAAAACTATAACTTACATGAAATCACACAAGACTCCCAAATACCAAAAGAAATCTTATGAAAGAGTAAAGCTGGCCTGGTGGTGGTGGCACATGCCTTTAATCCCAGCACTTGGGAGGCAGAGGCAGGTAGATTTCTGAGTTCAAGGCCAGCCTCTACAAAGTGAGTTCCAGGACAGCCAGAGATATACAGAGAAACCCTGTCTCGAAGGAAAAAAAAAGTAAAGCTGGAATCAATTGTTTCTTGATTTCAAAATGACATTCAAAGCTACAGCAATTAGGCCTCGTCCAAGAGTAAATTCAGACGTATGGATACATGGAGCAAAATAAAAAACTTTGAAAAAATTCTGTGCTTATATGACCACGTGAGTTTTAAAAGTAATACAGAGTATGCAATGGGAAAGGGACACTTTCTGCAATAAACAATATTGAAAGCCTGGATATCCACAAGCAAGAGAATGAATTGTTACCTTATACTGCACATAAATATCACCTCCAATGGATTAAATGCTGAAATGTAAGTCCAGGCCTATAAAACTGTTAGAAGAAAAACATAGGAGAAAAGCTTTATAACAGCTTTTCAGCAATGATTTCTTTCATGTCACCAAGAAATTCAGGGAGTAAGAGAAAAAACCGACAAGTGTGACTATATTAAGGTAGGCGGCTCTGCACAGCCAAGGGAAAACAGACAAAATGAAAAGCACACACAAGGACTGCATGCTAGCACCTACTCAGCTGATGTGAGGTTAATGTTTCAAGTTTATAAGAAATTCTTGCAACTCAGTAGAAAAGAGTACGCCAACAGCCAAATGGGCAAAAGACCTCAGGAAATTCTTTTTTAAAGAAGTGATGAAATTATCTAACAGATACTGGAAAAGGTGTTTGACATTTCTAATAAATGTTGGCCAAGGCACCTGTAGATGGCCCCACATCCGTGAGTAGCACGGACAATACAAATCTGGTTCGATGGATTATTTGTCTTTTCAAAAAGGTCATGAAGTTGAGAGCAGCTGGGGAGGAGGGAAGTTCATCTCGTGGCTGTGTGAGTGGATATGACCAAGATGTAATGTATGCAAGTATGAAACATGCTCACAGAATTAATAAAAATGTATCTTTTAAAACTCTGGTCAGTTGTTCTCTAGAACACTTCCCAATCAGGGTTCATCCTTTATTTTCCTTCTTTTACGTACTCATGTCATGAAGATTTCCAGGTTAAGAGTACTTTTTTCCTAGCGAATAGGGGTTTGACAGTTAGATGACTGGCTGAGAACAGTGCTCACTGCATCAGCCTGGTGATCTGAGTTTGGATCCCTGTCACCCACTTAAAAGCTTGTCATGGCAACATGTGCATGTAACTCAAGGGCCGGTGCTATGGAGACAGATCTGTCCTAGGATCTAGTTAGCTCTTTTAGAGGGAGCCATGTTTAAAGAGAGATTTTTGTTTGAGTTAATTCTATATCCAACTACTGCACTAAAGCTGTTTATCAGGTTTAGGAGTTCTCTGGTGGAGTTTTTGGGGTCACTTATATATACTATCATATCATCTGCGAATAGTGATAATTTGAGTTCTTCCTTTCCAATTTTTATCCCCTTGACCA
>LR752386.1:62708-88996 GCA_902729485.2 Mus minutoides
TGTTGGCCACTGGTTTGCTGTAGATTGCTTTTATCATGTTTAGGTAAGGGCCTTGAATTCCTGATCTTTCCAAGACCTTTATCATGAATGGGTGTTGGATTTTGTCAAATGCTTTCTCAGCATCTAAGGAGATGATCATGTGGTTTTTATCTTTGAGTTTGTTTATATAGTGTATTACGTTGATGGATTTCCATATATTCCCTGCATTCCTGGAATGAAGCCTACTTGGTCATGATGGATGATCGTTTTGATGTGTTCTGGGATTCGGTTGGCGACAATTTTGTTGAGTATTTTGTGTCGATATTCATAAGGGAATTTGGTCTGAAGTTCTCTATCTTTGTTGTGTCTTTATGTGGTTTAGGTATCAGAGTAATTGTGGCTTCATAGAATGAATTGGGTCAAGTACCTTCTGTTTCTATTTTGTGGAATAGTTTGAGGAGAGTTGGAATTAGGTCTTCTTTGAAGGTCTGGTTCGAGTGAGAAGAGGTATATACCCCTTTCCACTACCCTAATCTTCGTATTAGCCTAATATATATGAAGCTTTCCTTCTGTCCTCTTATGTCTTATCCTGCCCTTTGTACTTTCTTATGGTTAGTCCTTCATGATTTTTAACTTCATGAAACTCACCTGGATATGGTTCTAGACATTAGAAATATAGAGCAGGTTCTTTATTTTCTCATCTGGATCAAAGAGCAACACCTGAACATGACTGCAGCTTTGCTATTTGGCAAGGCTCCCATTGGGATTCAATTTGTAATTTTTCTGCTCTCTTTACTGAGACTTGGTTAAGAGGATTAATCATCAGCATGCCACTTAGACTTCCCTGTTCTCCCAATCATGGGGAAGTAAACTCTTCCAGTTTCATAAACTTTTTAAAAGCTGTGTAGGTTAAATAAAGCGATTGATAGCCTGTTTTCTACATCCAACCAGGAAGGAAATAGTCCCAGTTGTAATGTTCTTGTTGTATCCTGTTCTCTATATTAGCTTCATAAAAGATATAAAAGGTGAGAGAACAAAGAGGGCTAGGAGAGAGAAAAGGAGATCTTAGTGAGGGAGAAGTGGTAACAGAATACATGTGACATGGCGGTAGAGGAGGACCAACGTGATCAAGGTATGTCTGAAAATGTTATAATGTAAGTCATTCCTTTGTATGTCAGACTGAAAAACACTAGATATGAAGTACAGAAGATGCCTTTGGCCATTTCTCTGTCTAAGACTATGGGCAAGTATACGTTTCTTCTCTTTTTTTGCTTTATGAATGAACTCATTTAAAACTCAGAGGAGAAAAATGGTTTGATCTCAAGCTAGCTGGCAGTTCCTAAACCAAATAAAATCTTGTCAAAACACAAAGACAGCTTAAAAATACTAATTCATTGTATATCGGTCTCATCTTTGTGGAGAATGTTGCATTGCTATAAATTTTGGGTTATCTAAAATGATAAGAAAATTTGCTTGATGTCTGTCATAGGCTCGTCCAACCCAAGGGTGGACTCTTACGTATTCCTAATTACTAATGATTTCCGCTCTCCCTCTTCCCAGTGTATGCTCCATGAAAGACTATGCTTTTAATTAACTTCTGCTCAGTAAATAGATATTCAAATGCACATTTTGCACATCAGAATCACAATTAAAGCTGGAAGGTTACTTTTTGCAATGTTATTCTAATTAAAATACTTTTAGCTGTATTTGGCATGCATTAAAATGTCAAGTAATTGACAGCCCATAAGTGAAAAATTGATCCAATTATCAAGCCAGCTAGAACTTTTTTTTTCTTTCATCAACTGCTAAGATTTATTATAGCCATTAGAATTACAGATGTTTATACGTTTGCTTTTAGTAATTGAAATTCATTTAACTTTACCATGCCCTGTGTGTTGTCGCTGTTCTTTAGCAGGATAGACAGTCACTCAATCTTCAAAGTACACATTTAGAGAGGACTCCCAACTCTCTCTTCACATGGAGTGGATAATCATCCTTTCACTGGAGTCTTGGGAAAGGATTTTTCTTTGTGGGTCTCCAGATGGTCTTTCTGATAATGAGTCACAACAAAACACAGCTTGTCCTAAGATATGGTCGCTATCCAGTGTGTTTTTAAGTAAGTGATATAAATCTTTATGAATTAGTTAAAGTCAGACAAACAAAAGAACCTACAACAAATGCTAACTTTTATTTGCAGGTTTATGTTTTTTTCTCTTACATTGGAAGATGGCATTTATTCCTCTCAATAGGAGTCATGCAGATAAAACCACCTAATGTCAACTCTACCTGTGCTTAAAAAGGACTTAATTTTGAACAAGTACTCATTAAAGAGAGGAAGAAACCTGATATTAATACTTCAGTACTGTGAGAGGAATATATACTGTTCATAGAGCATCTTCTGAAGTAAATATCAAGTAATAGTAAACATGTCATTTGGGTTTCAGGCATGGATATAAACTTATTAATCTGAATTTAGGAGATATAAATTGGTTTATTTCCTATAATGTGTTTCTTAGAATGATTTCTGCATTTTACAAAGTGTTAATAACACATCACAAACCTAACAGCTTCTTCCCTTACTCAAACCTTATCAGTAAGTATGTCCTAGAGTGAGGTGCTCAACTTACTATTCACATGACTCTTTAGTTCCTCTATTCGACTGAAATAGACTTGAGAGTGATAATTCAGGATACTTATAAACACCCAGTACTCTCGATCAACCCCACCTCTGCTTTCTCCTTTATTATTTTATGTTTTTAATAATCTTTGATTTACTTGTTTTAGTTTCAATGTGGATGAAAATTTGTTTACATTAAACATTTCCCTTTATGAACCTGCCCCTCCCCCTCAAAAAACACTAAGAACTTATTTTAATTTCACAGAGTGCTTTCTTGTGGCAGATTAATTAACACTTAAATCCTTTTATCTATGGATGCCATGTTCTATGACATCATTGCAAGCACTTAACTGACTTGTATTGACATTCCCTTGTAAAATGAAGATGAAATTAAGGATTAACTTTTTGGAAGCTTCTAGCCACAATATTATGTTAGCCAAAAATACATAAACTTCTTTTGTTCATATTTCTGCCTCGAGTCATTTTTGAAAGTATATATTATTAATAAGCTAGCATGGAGACTATGGATATCTGGTCCAAACGCATGCTTGAATAAAATTATTTGACAGTTATTTTCTTATATGGCATATCTGAGCTTAATTGAAGATGGACCCTGAGATATCCCACAGTACTATGGCTGGAAAACATCAGAAACATCAAGCTTCCAAGAAAAAATTGCAGGAGTTGAAAAGCCATGGCATAATAGTACAT
Source organism: Mus minutoides (assembly GCA_902729485.2). Lineage (NCBI taxonomy): Eukaryota > Metazoa > Chordata > Mammalia > Rodentia > Muridae > Mus > Mus minutoides. The sequence goes on from LR752386.1 coordinate 66,016, forward strand.
CTGGCAAAAGAATACTCTGTTGAGCAATGTGAGCTCAGAGACAGCAGAACAATGTGTTATCCTGACTTCACTGGCACCTGTGCTTAGGCAACTCAAAATTGTCACTGCTTGGGGAAAAATAATATAAAGGGAGAAATAGGGAGAGTGAGTTACTAGAGGGGCAATGGAAGGTCAAGGCAGAACGGGAGGGGAAGAAGAGACTAAAATAACAGTCATGGTGTCTGAAAATGTCATAAGGAGTTAAGCTATTATCTATTTATCTAAAATTACATATAGAAATGTGTCTATGCATGTACATGAAAGTCTATGTGTCATCCCAGAAAATATGCACACAAGTGATGTCATATGGACTCTATGGGTTATATTCAGTAATATATATGTATATAAGAATATAAATATGCATGCAATATCAATCTGTGAATATAAAGGCCATGATTTTGAAGAAGAGTAAAAAGGGGTACATGGGAGGGATTGGAGAGAAGAAAGAGAAGGGAATGATGTTATAAATAAATATATATTTTAAAAATTTAATATTAAGTTTAATATATACATATTGAATTACAACATTATACACACACACACACACACACACACACACACACACACATATATATATATATAAAATCCTAGGTTGGCAATACTCCTTTCATGTTCCTTTTACTATCTAACAAAAAGCCCCAATACAAGTCATGAGAAGCACACTTTCATGCCTGCCCCAACAAAACAAACTCTTATTGTTGCCGTTGCTCGCCTCCCTGAGGTTGAAAGTCTTTATTGCTGAAGACACCACATGCTTTGGACAATATCCAAGCTGTATTTGAAAGTTTCATCTCTCAGGATGAGAACTCGGATAGTACAAGGGGCCACGGAAACATCAAAGGTAAGAAGACAACCAATAGTCCCACTGAGCTAAGAAGCTGATAAAGTGCAGGAATGATCAGCATGACGTAATAATGCTAAGGGTAAGTAGTGATGCTCTTATCTTGACAACAGCCAGTAGCTCCCTATTTAGAGTTAAGGGCCACTCAATAAGGGGAACATCAGACCTGGTGCTTGAATCCTAGCTGACCACCTGGGCTAGTGTGGCCATTGATCTTGAAGAAAAGATCTAGAACTGCCACTTGTCTAAATCATCACAATTCCTGATTACATTCTAAATATTCATTCTTAAATTCACAGATACGTGCACCTCTCTCACCCTCCACCAAAGATATCTCTCTTTGCAATACAGTGAGGCCATTCCTCTCTATGATTATGAAATATGATTAATTAAAATATGGAGAACAGATAATTATGTGGTGCAGAGCCCCAAATGTCCTGTCTAAAACATGACTCCTGCACTCTTGTGTATGCCCTTATGTCTCAGGGAACATTGTGGAAGAGCGGGAAGAAAGATTGTAAGGGCCAGGAGAGTGTAACTCCTACATATCTCACTGAAGCAATGCCCATGAAATCTCAACACCATGTCTACCTAAAGAAGACTCAAACAAAGACAGCATCAACAGCAATACTAACGTGGAAAGAGAAAAAAAATTCATAAATATCATGAGGTCCCAACCTTAGGCAAACAAATCACAGGTAAGTTAGGAATTCTGAGAGCAGAAAAACAGATCTTCCACAGGGTATTACCTTCCTATTGGTTATCCAGTACCAAATGGTCAGCACTGAAATCATACACATGCATGTAACATTATATGAACTGAAAAGGTTGCAATTATATATTGCAAAGTATGTATCACAACTATTTAATAAAACACATTATAAAGAAGAGCGAGGGAGAAGAGGATAAGGAGAAAATTATAGAATTATATTTTCAATTCAAAAAATTTAAAATATAATTTTTATCATTGTATGAACATTTATGTGAACTTTTTAGTATACCAACTGGTTAAATAATACATGTTAAGAAGTAAGAAAATTCACAAAAGCGAAATTGGCAATTAGCAATAATTATGTATTTCTTAGCTGCTTCAAACATTTTTTGTCTATATTAAACCCATCTACTCTAATATCAAGGGGAGTTCACTGTGATATCTTAAAAGTGGAACTTCTGAATATGAAAATAAATTTCAGCTGATGCCACACACCATAATACCATGTTCATGGCTTCTGATTATGGAATACCTGGCCTTGCTGAAACATGGATTGGAAGGCCTTCAAATAAAACAGAGTCAGAATTGAAAATTCAAGAAAAGGAATAAACCTAATCACATAAGGTGATAACTTTAAAGAAAAATATTCTAACAGCAACATTATCTCAATGTTTTAAATATAAATCTACAAGTCACAAGAGAGCCAGCCATGAGGAGATACTTAAATTATATAGACTGAGGCTGATGTGGGTAGAAGAGATATTTTTTGAAGGAATGAATATAAATCCTTCTTACATGAGGCTTTGTTTAAGGTATCAATCCTAAATAAAAATATTTTTACATAAGTGTACTCATAGGTAGAATATAAGATTAAAAGAAAACACGTGTAGTTTTTTAAAAATCAAAACCCAGGAAAATAAAATGTATCAAGACAACAAAAGAATATAAGAACAAAGCTCAAATCCATACAGAGTGAAAACCCATAATAATATTCAAAACACGATTTCTGTTAAAAAATGTACAAATTAAAGGTTGCCTAAAGAAAACTGAATGACATTCGAAATGCTGTTGTTGCTTTAAGTATCTTTCTCATTTTAAAAAAAAAATCCTACTTAAAACTCCTTGGCATCGTGTAAAATGTAAATGGGACTAGCAGATGTTGGTAAAAATAACTGCTACTTAATGAGCAAACAAAGCCTGCAAAGTCTCCAAGTCTATAACGATGGCTTATTTGTGTGACAAGGCCTTGGGATGACATGCAACTCTTTACCTCATCTTTCTTAGCTACAAAAATTTCAAAGACTGCAAAGCATCCACAAGGCTTACAAATCAGAAAGGAAATGGTTTTGCTTCAATTTTTCCATATTTTGTGAAGTTCTGTTTTTGTATACCATTAGTGTAATGGCCAGTTTTCATTAAGTTGATGACATCTCAATTTTGAGACATTGAAAATTGGCACACACACACAAAAAAATCTGTCTCCTTTTTAATTGATAGGCATAATGCAATTGTTCTCAAGGGAGATTCCTATTTTGTTTCCTTTACATAAATAATATGGATCATTATGTGAACAACATTAAGGAAAACCCTAGAATTTCTGAGTGATGCTGATATTAACAGAAGTCAATTTTAAAAGGGGAATACACATTAAGCTGACCTTTTAACAATTGTGTCTCTGTCCATTGGGAGGAGCCATTGTTCTACAAGAAAAAAAACAGAATTTTGCAGAAGCTGTGAGTGTCTGTACTTTTGCCACCAGGCTCTTATTGTTCTGTGTCAAAACTTATTCTAGGAATTGAGTATAGGGGAAATGTCTGAGTTATTACAGACTGTCCACAACAAACAACCCTACAAAGTGGTACCTTGCACTGGGAGATGTCTATGCCTAACGGTGCACTGCACCATCTTACACAATTTTACTGTTTCACAAATACTGTATTATTTTAGGAACTTAGTTTTTGTTTGTTTATTAGTTTGTATGTCTTTCTGGAATGCAATGGCTTGCTGAAAAACAATTCTGCTCAGAGTCAATAGATATATCTAAGTCCAATGCTTAACTCTCCATATTTAATTTTAGCTCTGTTTTCTGTACATGCATTATTTTTTATTAATTAGAGTTAGTCACTGACAATTTCATACAAGTTTTTAAGACATACTGGTCTGTCACTCCTTGCTCTCTTATCTTCCTCTCTCTTACCATGAGATCATGGGGCGATGGTTTTTGTCCATCCTAGAGGCTGGCATTTTGCAGTCCGTCATTTTGTGTTGTCTTTCAGATTCTTCCTCTCCCCTCTTCCACAGCATCTACTGGACATGGAGGGAGTGGGGTACATGTTTTCTTTAGGCTCAGGCCTTTAAAGATAATTGGTTAAAGAAGCTATGAGCCTATTTATTTACTACAATTTGTAAAGAGAGACTCCTCTGATTAAGGCTGGGTTCAGTTTTGTCTGTTAGTATAATAATATTTAGAAGAGAATTTGCTGCTATTCAATTTAATTTAGCGAGAATATTAGGTTTCTCCCCTTGAGACTATAACCTCCCCAAACTTGGTGTGTAGGCTGGACTTAAAGTTACAGGCATGGTCTTACAAAAATGAAGTCTAATTGTAAAAGGGTCCCAGACCTTAACACAACTGACTTTATGAAGGGTATACTATTTAGACCACAAAGTTCAGCACATAGACAGTACTACCTGCCAAAATGAAAACAAAGATCTAATCCGTGAATGTCCATCGTTCTGGAAAAGTCTTTAAATCTACTAACCTTGCTTTTTGGCTTCTGGAATTCTTCTGGCTCAGTGTTCTTGCTAATTCACCTATGTTAACCTAAAACATGCTTTTTGTTCTTAAAAGCTCATTCAGAGAAAGACTCGATACTCTACTGGGATCCCAGATACCCAGCGTAGTTGCCAGCTGGCTAATAAAGATGTTCTATTAGCTTAAACTCATGGTTAAACAGGTGCATATTCTACAATGAAAATCATCACTCTTTTTCTCTTGATTTCAAAATTTAATGAGTTGCCAAAGTCCATGATTAACATGTGTTTATTTATTGTCTATAAGATAAATCATTCAAGTTACATTAAAATCTTTGTTAGTCAGATACCATAACATATTTTTTTCCAGAGGTAATGTGGCACAATATACAACCCAACACTGCTGCCAGCAGCCCTCGGAGTTCCTTTCCTTATAGGTCCTGGTCTCAGAAAAAGCCAAATCCTTGAAATGAATTTCAGGAAGTTCAAAGATTAGGTAGCAAAGGAGTTTAATAAAGAGAGCTTTTTTTCTTATGTGGAAATTGTTCGGTTGATAAATGATTACAGTGCAAGCATGAAGGACTAAATTAGGAACGATAGTGCATAAGTTAGGAACTATAGTGCATATGTTAAAAGCTAGGAATAGCCTAGAATCTCAGTACTTGGGAAACAAGGGCAGGCAGAATCCTGGAGCCTTCTGACCTCCTAGTTTAAACAAATTATTAACCTCCAGGCCCAGATAGAGGCTCAATCTACAAAAAAATAGGGTTGGGAATGACTTAGGAAGGCATAGAATATTTATTTCTTGTCTCCACATGAACATATAAGTGGAAACTGTAATCAGAATATAAAATGTATTTAAAAAGAATCTATTTTTTTTTCCGAGATAGGGTTTCTCTGTGTAGCCCTGGCTGTCCTGGAATTCACTCTGTAGACCAGGCTGTCCTCGAACTCAGAAATTTGCCTGCCTCTGCCTCCCAAGTGCTGGGATTAAAGGCATGCACCACAATACCCAGTCAAAGAATCTATTTTTAATATGAGGGGAGAAAAAAAAGATAAAAGAGGAAGAAATATTTGAAGGAAAAAATATGGGCATGTAATTAAATAATTAAAATAAGAACACTGTGACTTCTTATACTTAAGAGAACAAAATCATTCACTTCTATTTTCTTATTTATTTAAAATAATGGGAATTGATTTGTTGGTATTGAATTAAGTTTTATTTATTTCATTAACTTTACAAAACACATATGTGCACACATATATGAACATGTTCATGAAAAAGAGTTTTTAAGCACTGGAGCTAATAGATAACTTATGAGAAAAAGAATACAAATTGCCCAAGATCATGACTCTGGGCTTCTCAATGGAGAGTTACATACAGTTATATTTACAGTATACCATCTTTATGTATACTTACTTTTGATAAAAATGCTAAGAAATTTAACTGAGATCCAAAGGTGATTCCTGCAGCACATTGGATTTTAAGAAGAAATATTTGTTATTGTCTGGGGGTCTTGATCACACTCATTTGTTTTCTGTTAAACAATTAATTAGAAGGGAGCAAAATAAATCTCAAGAGAACCAAGGAGACTCAGTCAGTAAAACACAACTTGTATTAGTGTTGAGGAAATGCAAGCAAAATAAGGCACACAGAGAAACAGACTGTCTGCAGAGCACAGGAGGAACTGGGGGCTGAAGCACCATCTCTCCTTGAGGGTTGGGTTTTAAGAGTCTTTGAGGGTTGATTTCCTCCCCTAATCTAGAGTTGGTCAGTTTGAGCAAAGACAGGGAAACTTGTAGGTCTACAATTCTGGGACAAACATATCCTGATCCAGCCTTGAACCTGTTGGACCTAGCCACAGGTGTGGTGTGTGTGTGTGTGTGTGTGTGTGTGTGTGTGGCATGCTTACTAGTGGGAGAAAAAGCTCATCACCAGGCCTCTGGACTTTTGCCTTTAGTCAGAAGCATGAGGAAGTAGGTGAATACTTACCCTCTTTGCTATGTTTGCAATTCATTTATCTATTTCCTAGTTCCATGGTTTGACAGTGGATGGCCACTTAGAAAAAATTGTTTATACTAGTTCATTCGTTTTTCATATTATAATATCTCCCTTTTCTTCTCCCCCTCCAAACCCTACCATATATATCTCTCCATAAAACTCATGACCTCTGTTCATTAATGTTATGTATATATACACACACACACACAAACATACAAACACACACACACACACACACACACACACAAGCATACACACACACACACACACACACACACACACACACTTCATACAATGCACTCAGTCTATTCCTTGTTTTCAACTGGCAAGAGGCTTTAGCCAGGCTTCAGAGGGAAGGGCTCATATTTCTTCCCATGTACCTTTAAAATTCTCTTTCTATCTTGCTACAGTTCGATCAAATACATTAGCAGGGATTGCTCTGGCCTGCACAACTGTTATATTTAGTTGGTTTTCTGGTTTAATTTAGTTAGTTATTTCCATTTTATTGAATTACTGGATATTTTTGTTATACAATACTTTATGGTAATTGGAGCAGGCTGGAAAAGAGATAAAGGTAAACAGTTTTCAGTGAACTCCTTTATTGTGGAATACATGACAGCAGAAATAGGAGCATCAGAGAAGCATCCTTAATATGTTTCTTCCCAGTATTGCAAGGTAACTCCTTCAGGAAACACTCAGACTCTTAAAGCCAATGCAGAGTCTTTATCTTCTGGCTGGTGGGCCACAAGGGGGAACTTGCCCAAATCTTGTAGCCCTCATTCTCATCATTCTTTACCTTTTATGCACAAAAAGCATATCCTGGTTGTCACACTCCAGTTAGAAAGTGAGCAATAAAGTGAAACTACAGAAACAAACAAAGAAAACAAATTTAACACATTTAGGGACTTTCCCAGAACTACAAACTATGATGGATTAAATCTTTGTTCTTGTTTTGGCAGGTGTTAGAGTCTACATGCTGGTCTCTTAGGTAAGAATGGTGCCTTGGTGCCTCTAACATAATGTTGATTGCGCTATGGTCTGGGGGCCTGTTAAATTAAAATCACTGCTTCTTTTGAAAAGGCAAGGAAATTCAATCATCTATAAATTTTTCCTATTCTTTGTAGGAGCTTTGTTTTTAAACTTTATAAGTTCTTTTCATATGCATTACAAATGTAATTTAATTAGCAAAATATATTTAAATGAAAACTACAGAAACATTTTAACTTAACTCCATTTTCTTTGGATATGAATCAACTTATAAAAAAAATGTCTCTATCAGCCAAGCTATAACGTTGGGGAGAGGAGTAATAGGAAACAATTATGAAGACCTGGAACTGCTCCCAACCCAGTTACCATAGCCACAGGCATTTTCTCCTTGTCAGCAAACTTGGCATACAGTCATTGGAACATCTTTCTAAAAATTAAGTGATAAAACTATATCATATTATAAAACATTATATAAGTTATAAAATATATTGCATAGGGATTATATTCTTTCAATACATTTAAAATGACTTTCAGGCCTTATTTAAAGAACCTACATGTGGTCAAATAGTTTGACACAGATATTCAACTCTTCATATCTCTAGATATAGAATAGAACAGCTATTAGAATAGTGCCCTGTATTTCAATTCCTACCCAACTAAACTAATATTTTGGCTTATGCCAGAAGTCTGCTTATAGAGTTGTAGGTCTCCTATACACAAGTCAAAAGAACTAAAAGTGCAAATATACCTTTTACAAATAATGATGTTGTGGTACTGTAATGAGAGAAGTTATGCACCATTAAATGCAAATACAAAAATGCTAAATATATTTAGAGAAAACTGTGAGCAATGACAACGTCTTCCACTAAGGAATGGCAGTAGAAATCAGAAAAGGAAATCCCATGCAGGGGCATATTTAGCATAACATGGTATTCACCTAATAAGGGATGGGTGTATCATCTTACTATTAGGAAGTGAGGAGAAATGACTTAAGGTTGGAGATCAGAATGTCTACGAGGAGAAAGGAGACTTGGAAAGAAAGGGTTAGCAAATGAAAGGAGAAATATTTTGGTTACCCTGAGAGCTCCAGGATGAGGAACTCAGCTACTGATTTCGTTAAGGACTTGATCTGGACACAGAGTTCCAGAGTCCAATAAGGTCTGCTATGTGAGCCTACTATACACAGAAAAGAATTCGATGATGCTTCTCATTTATTCTTTTCTCATGGTTTTCTTAGGATAAAAATAATCTATGCTAAGTCCTTTTGTATTGTCTCGAAAGTGCTAGTGATCTCTTGGAGAGAAAGAAGAAAATGGCTTCTTTCTAAAGGCTTTTTGCCATATCCCAGTAGTGTTTCTCTTAGTCCCTGTCCTCTCACCATAGCAACCCCACGGGTAACTCCTAGAGATTAAGTACAGTACTATGTTTACCAATGCAATGCTGTCCTTACTGTAGTTAAAGTCATAGTCTGAGAATTGAGTCCTGTGACAGAATCCATAAAACTAGCAATTCCGAGCTGAGGCAGGAGGGTTGCTGCACATTTATGGCAGTTTGGCCTACACGGTGAGACCTTATCTCAAAAAGACTTCTCCCTATAAAAAGGAAAGGAAAGAAAAGGAAAAAGGAAAGGCAAGAAGGAAGGAGAGAAAGGAACAGAAGGAAAGAAAGAAAGAGGGAGAGAGAGAGAGAGAGAGAGAGAGAGAGAAAGGAAGGAAGGAAGGAAGGAAGGAAGGAAGGAAGGAAGGAAGGAAGGAAGGAAGGAAGGAAGGTATAGCCTCCCTCAGCCTTGAAGCAGGCTGATCCAGACCTTGACCTTGCTGCTACTAAGAAAGAGATTTCATAGGGTGGAGCCTTCTGACCTAGATGTCTCTAATTGTTATGTCAACTACCACTGTGCTCCTCCAAGACTCTGCTACCCACTGAGAAGTCCTTGAGACATTATGGAGACACACCCTGCAGATGACCTATGGGCTGGCTCCAGGCACCAAGAATGGACTAGCAGGGGAGATGGGCCTACTTCTTTATAAGCACAGACTTTCATTAAACTTTGGGGCCTTAAACAGAGAACTTTGTCTTGTCCTCCATTATTTTTCTCGCCTTTTTCTTCCATACAGCTCTGTCCTCCCACTCAGGAACCCAGTTAGTGTAAGCAGCAGGCGGCTTACAGGAAGGAAGGAAGGAAGGAAGGAAGGAAGGAAGGAAGGAAGGAAGGAAGGAAGGAAGGGGAGAAAAAGGGAAAAAAGTCAACTTTAAATCCAACATAAGATTTCAGGCTTTTCTTGTTTAAACTTCTTATAAATTCATGAAAATCTCTACTAATTCTGAAATTGTCATGCAGCTTAATGTTCATGATTGCTTTGCAATAATGACTTTTAAAAATATCATGTAACTGACACAGCACTTACATTACAACTATTCTTTAGATAATTTACATTTTCAGGCAGGACTAGGTAATTATTCATATTAGCAGAAAAGATTAGTTGAATTTACCTTTTCAGTTTATTCCATGAATAAATACATGTGAGTAGAGAGAAATAAGACTATTTCAATGTTTGGATAGGGAAGAAAGGAATTCACAAAATATCATTAGAATTGCAGTTGTCTTTCCACCTACATCAAACCTTAAAGCAAAGACATTAATTATGGCAAAATTAACATTTTGTATCTTTCATTGTCTTACTGCTCAGAATTTAGAATGATCCTTTTACACAATTTTTCATCTGAATTTTTAGTTATGTCATTTACCATGATACTAACCAATGATATAATTTGGACAAAGCTGTCATATTTACCTTTATTGGCTTGATGTTTCATTATAGCTTTTAAAAATGCTAGCTTTTACCTGAAAAAATGTTCAACATCCTTAATCATCAGGGAAATGCAAATCAAAACAACCTTGAGATTCCACCTCACACGAGTCAGAATGGCTAAGATCAAAAATTCAGGTGACAGCAGATGCTGGTGAGGATGTAGAGAAAGAGGAACACTCCTCCATTGCTGGTGGGATTGCAAGCTTGTACAACCACTCTGGAAGTCAGACTGGCAGTTCCTCAGAAAATTGGACATAGTACTACCAGAAGATCCAGCAATACCTCTCCTAAGCATATACCCAGAAGATGTTCCAACTGGTAATAAGAACACTATGTTCATAGCAACCTTATTTATAATATCCAGAAGCTGCAAAGAACCCAGATGTCCCTCAACAGAGGAATGGATACAGAAAATGTGGTACATTTACACAATGTAGTACTACTCTGTTATTAAAAACAATGAATTTCTGAAATTCTTGGGCAAATGAATGTATCTGGAGGATATCATCCTTAGTGAGGTAACCCAATCACAAAAGAAGTCACTAGATATGCACTCACTGATAAGTGGATATTAGCCCAGAAACTTAGAATACCCAAGATACAATTTGCAAAACACAAGAAAATCAAAAAGAAGGAAGACCAAAGTGTGGATACTTCATTCCTCCTTAGAATAGGGAACAAAATACCTATGGAAGGAGTTACTGAGAAAGTTTGGAGCTAAGACAAAAGGATGGACTGACTATCCAGAGACTGTACCACCTGAGGATCTATCTCATAATCAGCCACCAAACCCAGACAATATTGCATATGCCAGCAAGATTATGCTGAAAGGACCCTGATACAGCTGTCTTGTGTGAGGCTATGCTAGTGCCTGGCAAATACAGAAGTAGATGCTCACATCATATGCATCACTGTATGATGGAACACAGGGCCCCAAATGGAAAAGCTAGAGAAAGTACCCCAGGAGCTGAAGGGGTCTGCAACCCTATAGGTGGAACAACATTATGAACTAACCAGTACCCCTAAAGCTCGTGTCTTTAGATGCATATGTAGCAGAAGATGGCCTAGTTGGACATCTCTGGGAAGAGAGGCCCCTTGGTCTTGCAAACTTTATATGCCCCAGTACAGGGGAACGCCAGAGCCAAGAAGTAGGAGTGGGTGGGTAGGAGAGCAGGGCAAGGGGAGGGTATAGGGAACTTTTGGGATAGCAATTGAAATGTAAATAAAGAAAATATCTAATAAAATAAAATAAAATGCTAGCTTTTCTCCTGAATTTCTATTATTATCCTTAGATGAGAAGTTTTGACTCTTTTCTTTCATTTTAACATCTTGAAGAATGAGAATTATACCACCTCAACTCACAGGTTCTTTTCTTTCTTTGGATGGGCATCATAAATTTTTATTTACTTGTTTTCTCATTACCACTGCACACAGTACTTACCATTCTGCATATTGTGATGTACGTCTACGAGGCCTGTTTCACCACATACCTCTTTTCTTCCTCCCTACCCCTACCTCGCTCCCTATATGTATATATATATATATATATATATATATATATATATATATATATATATATATACTTCTGAGATTGGCACAACTTGCTAAATACAATTAACTCCAGTTGCATCTATTTTCCTGAAAATGACATGACTTTGTTACTCTTTATGGCAAAAAAAGAACAAAAAATGCATAAACAAAACTAGTATTTCTAATAGCTACTTGTGTTGAGCATCTTTTCATACATTTACCGGACATTTATATTTTATCCTTTGGGCAACATCAGTCCATTTATTGGCCTGTTTAATAAATCATTTAATTTGTATACTTCTTATATCTTGTAGATATAAGAATCAAAGATTTTTTTCATATCTTTAATTATCAGGCTCCTTGCTATCTAGAAACCATATAATTTCATATAATTTCATTAGGTCCCATTACTCAATTATTGTCATTATTTTCTGAGAAATTGGAGTATTATAAAAAAAATCATTGCCTATGGATTCAAGTCTTACATTAAGATCTTTGATCTACTTGGCGTTTACATTTTCCATTGTGAGGCATAGGTTCCTGGATTCTTTCTTCTACATGTAGGTACTGAGTTTCTCAGCTTGACTAATTGAAGAGTTTGTCTTTCAGTCAATGTATATATAATTTTTTTCATCATTGTGAAATTCAAAAGGATGTAGCAGTGTGTGTTTATAACTGGCTTTTCTATTTTATTCAATTGTGCCACATGACTTTGAGTTTGTGCTCTTCTAATTTTGTTGCTTCTATTATAACTTGAAACCAGATATGGTAACATCACACTCTCCTTCTTTGGCCCCAGGGTATTTTATAATTTCATATGAATTTTAAGATTTTTTAAAAAATTCTATTAAGAGTATTGGGGTTTTATATTACAATTGTAGGTTGTTTTGGTATCATAACTAATTTTACCATAATGAGGATTCCAGTCAATAAGCATGAGAGGTCTTTTGATTGTCTGGAATCTTGTTCAGTTTTGTCTTCATTGACTTAAAGTATTCACTGTTATATCTTTCATTTATTGGTTAGTTTTTTCCACGAGGGTGTTCTTGGTAATGTTAAATGGGAAGAAAACTTCTCTTATGTCTTTTTTAGCTCACTGACTATTTGCTATGTGTCAAAGCCACTAATTTTTTCTAGGTTAGTTTTGTGTGTTAACACTTTGATGAATGTGTCTTACACCCAGTTTTCTGGTGGGGTCTTTAGAGTCTCATATATACATCATAGGGTATACAAATAAAGATGTCTCTTTTCTCTTAAGTTCCCCTTCTTTTTTAAAAGATTTATTTATTTATTTATTTCATGGATATGGGTATACCATTGCTGTCTTCAGACACACCGGAAGAGGGCATCAGATCCCCATTACAGATGGTTGTGAGCCACCATGTGGTTGCTAGGAATTGAATTCAGAACCTCTGGAAGAGCAGTCAGTGATCTTATCTGCTGAGCCATCTCTCCAGTCCCATTAAGTGCCTTTTATTTCATTGTCTTACATAGTCTTTATTATACTAATACACACCCCGTCTAGTTCTTGTCTGTTCAGCAAAGTTTATTATAAAGAGATGTTGAATCTTGCTAGAAGTCTCTTTTGTGGATATGAAGATGATTATGAGATTTCTGCCGTGGAGTTCATTTCTGTGGCGACTCACTTCTACTGAGTTGCATATGATAGTTCCAGCTTGCTTCTGTTTCTTCCTGTATTATTTTATGGACAATCTGAGAGATCCTGTAAGGACCCTTCTCTAACAGTCTGCTATAGAGAATTAAACAATGAATCCACCTAAACCTGAATATTTTCAGCTGGGATCTCTTTTTTAGTTGTTATTTCAATTTTCTTGCTGCTTATAGATATATTACATTGTTATTCTAGTCTTGGTTAAAATTTTGGTAGCTTTTATGCATGTATGAATTCACAGATTTTCAATTTGCTAAAATACATGTTTTTAAGACACTACCTAAGGATATTTTGAATTTCATTGTTATTTGTTTTGATGTCTCCCCTTTCTTTCCACATTTTGCTAATTTGAAACTTCTCTATTAATCTTCAACCTCTTTCTTTAGTTTGTTTAGTCTAGCTAAGGGCTTGTTAATCTTGTTTATTTTTCCCAAGAAACATTGGTTTCATTGATTCTTTGGATTTATTAATTTTAGTTTCATGAGTTAGTTCTCTAATCTTAATTATTTATCGCCGACTACTGATTCTGGTTTGGTTTGATCTTATTTTTTACAAGTTCCTAAGGTACATCATTAAGTTATTTACTAGACATCTTTCTGGTAATTTATTGAAGGTACTTGAAGCTGCAAAGCTCATCTGAGCCATCTCTCCAGCCCTTGCAAGCAACTTTTACTTCCTTTTTACTGGGAGATAGTAACTTCTCAGTTGTACTTCTGTATGGAGTGTGGACTTTTCTGAGTTCTGCTTTGTAAAGTTATTATTTTACTTTGTGAATAACTAGATTTTTGCCTGTCATCCACGTCTTCCTAAGCTATTACACAGTTCCTGAGTTAATTACCCAGAGATTGTAGCATTCTCAATATAAATTGATAAAAGTATAATACTCATATATGTACATTAAAATAAAGCATGAATAAATGTATTTATACAAACACTAACTTAGGTCACATTTAAATTACTAGAGTAGGAAATACTGAATGAAAATAATTTACATGCATTTTTATGATTTTTAAAGTGCATATTTTTTAAGAATGAAAAGTGGACTATATTAGACACTTTAAAAGAAAATAGATTGGGGGAAGCTGAAGTTAATTTTACTTGGAACATTGCTTTAAATGCTAAATTCTCTTCTGCATCTATATCCCTGCACTGTGAGACTAGGGTATGCACAATTCTATTAGGGTACAGTGTGCTCTAAGGAACTGTATTTTAACAAGCTTTTCTGGACTTTCTATACACACTAAATTGGAAACTCAACACTTTAGAGAGTAGTTTTAGGAGCAAAACAAACCCCTGAGTAAAACTCACCTGGGAGCACTATTTAAATTTCAGACAAGAGATGAAATAGAAGTTATGACTACTAACCCTCTGAAGTATAAGGCAAATATGTATAAGGCAAATATACTCTGAAGTATAAGGCAAATATTCCTTATACTTCATTATGCATTAACAGCATTAGTGTCTTTCATTAATTAAGCAAGATATCAATATTTATTTTAAAATTGCTCTTTTAACTCCTGAGTACAAAAGTTTTTTTTTTTTTAACTTTGTTTTTGCAAAGTGTTGAAATGAAATAAATTCAAGGAATGACAGCATGGGTGAAACTGTAACGTGAGCATAAGAATATATTTTCTGTTTCCTGATCTTATTTAGTTTTAATAAGGTGACATGGTTTGTATATTGTCTACCTTACTTATAATATCATTAAAACTTTCTCTGGAGGTAATGATAAACAAGTTTCCTGACCATTAATTTTCTAGAATCTGGTATTTTTGTTCTTTCCCACACAGGGAGGACTTCATTGTTTTTAATAAATCAGAACCCTGCTGATTTTCCTTGGACAGCTGGCATTCTTGTTTACAGCCTTAAAGGGAACATGCCAACATCTGTGCTTGATAAATTACTCTGTGTGCATTGTGGCTCCTTCAACACAGTGTTCAGAGGTTCAGAGAGCTAGTGATAAATAATTAATGAGCACAAAAGCAGTAGTCTCCTTTTATTGTCACATGTGGAGGAAGCACACAGCACAAGCTGTAAACCAGGCTTTTTTTCATGTATAGCTTCTCTTTGTCTGGTCATTTAGGTGACTGCAGACTTTGCCACTCACCAAATCTTAAGGGTTATAACATATCTCCATTCTATTTGCCTTTAATTTCTTTTGTCAGATAATTGGCTTCTGTCCTTTAAATGCCACTGAAGTATGACTTCAGGAAACAATAGCTTGACTTAACACATGGTGGGGGGGGCACATCTACGTTTTATGTTTTGCTTTAGGAGATATTTTGGATTTGTAAAGCTTTTTATAACATTACACACTAAAGACGTCAGGGCTGGAGAGATGGATCAAGTCTTGAGAGTGCTTACTGATTGTAAGAGTCCTGGGGCTTCTGATCCAGTACCCTAACATGGGGTCCGACACCTCTAACACATTGCAGGGGATCAAGCATACTCTGATAACCTCTAAAGGCTCCTTCATTAACAAGATGCACATAACTCGTGAATGTAAACTCCAATAAACATTAAATAAGTAAATAAATAAACCATATATGTGTATATGGAAGGGTTCTATCGAATTTTCCTTTAATCCTTAGAAAGAAGGTATAGCTGTAATTAGTGATAAAACAGTCTCACAGATACACCATTTCTAAAAATAGGTTGATGTTTATAATTCTTTTATAGATATGGTCATTGAAACTTAACATGAGCTTTTATAAATACAGGAAAATAAATATAATAGGTATGTTGTTATATTTTTTCTGCTAAATAACGATATTAACTCATTGAATATAATGTGTTGAAAGAATTCTTTGGCTTTTAACATAAAATCTCATTAAAATAAAGTTTACTTATATGTGTTGTTTGTATTCTTACAACTAGTCCTGCTGTGACGTTGAACTCAGTATATACCTTCTGACTGACAACAATTGAACTGTATGAGCCAAGAAAACGAAGCAGGGCTTTCTTCATGCAAGGCACAGTACATTATAAATATCATCCCATTAACCACTCAACTACCTGTATAACGTGTATTATTTCTGTATTGCAGGAAGGCAATGAGAGAAGAAATTTTACACTTTTCTCTAGTTCTCAATATTCATGAATACCATAACCACTGTTTGTATGTACAATTTTCCTAAAATTCATGCTAATTTTACTGTAATTTCTTGTATAATACTTGACTTCACCTTGTTTAATGACAATGTCACATACTTATATGACAAAAGATTTGTTTAAGGGCATCATTAAGATGATGTCTTATACAAGGATTCTACTTGTACAGTTTTGAACATAATTTCTGGTCCTTTCTATGGTAAGTTCAGATACTTACTCCCTCTTGTCTTTTGAAATAATAATAATGTTTACTAACAAATATTTACTTGTATATGCTGTTATTTAAAAAAAACACTTGTAGAATAATTGAATTGCGCTAATTAACCCCAAAGTCTATCATTTTTGCTTACAGTGAACATTAAACTCTTTAAGAAAATCCCAGTACTGCATTATTATTAACTATAGGCATCATGTTGTGCTTAAACCTTCTATATAGTACATGGATTTTTTTTTGGATTCTATAATCTAGCAAATCAGCTTATCATATCTATCTGTCTACCTATGCTATTATCTATCATCTATCAATCAATAATATCTATCATATATTTATCTATCTATATCTATTAACTATTTATCATCTGTTTTCTGTTTATGATCTATTTATCTAATCCATCGCCTTTATCTACCCATCAATCTATTTATCCATCTACTTATTAAATAGTTGTACATTTCTTAGTCATTGCTGAATGTATAATGGGAGTAAAGACTATATTCTTCAATCTTCTTTATTCTTCAAGGCATAGCATAGTGGCATTAAAATTTATTGGTAGGCTAGAAGGTAATATTTCAGGTATCCCAGGATTATATTGGACAGCATATGGACACTCAAGACTGTTCTTTATTAGTGAAATGCAAGGGGACTAAGAATTAAAAGGACTTTACTGTTTCAAATTTGAATTTCACAGCATACTTACAGAGTGATACATACATATAGGGAAAAACATATATGTTAACATTGAAGAAATTACAAGATATTTTTGTGTGATGTCATTAGTGTCTAGGGATTTTAATCTAGCAACATAGCTACAGTGGCTGGCATAGAGACACACTCTTAACATACACATTTAATCCCAAACAACGGAGGGAAAGATAGTTTGTAGGAGGAAACAGCCATGTTTCAAAGTGATATCTAATTGAGAGGCAGACAAAGTGGTGAATCAGAGAAAGATTTAACAGACTAGGACATGCCTGACTCTCAGGACAACAGAGAGAAAAGCGGCGACTAAAGAGAGCGCAATGCAAAGAGAAAAGGAGAGAGGGCAGTTTTATTGGGACTTATACAGAGATAGGCTGCAGAGAGAGAACAAGCTAGACAAAGGTGAACATAGAACAAGCCAGAGAATTAGAAAGAGTCAGAGGATGAGAACATAGTGCCAAAGTTAGTATGAGGCCAGCAGAACAATTCAGTCAGAAGCTGAAAGAAGCCAGAGAAGTCGTCACGGAGAGGAATTTTGAGCCAGAAGCTGAGTTCAGAAAGAACTAGAAAGGGTGAGTTTATTCCACAGTAAGTCTCAGAGGCTGAAAACATTCTAGGCCTACATAAGATTGTATGGAGGCCAGAAGCTTCCAGGACTACACCTAGGGTTAGCAGTCGGAGGCGGTAAGCCTCCAAGGTGACAGTTACATCAAGCAAATAAATAAACTTTTAGACATTAGGGCAATGATTTCTGCCGACTTCGACTAATTTTCTGCCAAATAAAATGTCAGCGTGCTGCTGACTCACTCTAGTAACACCCTGTCTCGTATCTTTCAAACCTCATTTTCTGTGATTTCACTTTGTCTTTATTGTGAGTGAAAGTGTAAGCTCAGGAGAGATGCAGAAACAGAAGCCAAGGCCATGAAGTTTAAGATCCAAATCTGCATATTGTAATTATTAGATTGGAAATTCGCTGTGCCTCGTTAACCCTCCATTTCCTGATATGAGAAAAAAAATGCTTGCCATATCTTCAACACTCATTTAATTTATTGAAAGTCAGAAATACAGTAAATAAGAGCAAAGTAATTTATCCAGTGGGTCTTGATTAATATTCATAAGTGACATCACATGATGCTGCATTCCTACCTATTAGTTGATTAGTGAGGATTAGGTTAAATTATACCTGCAGACTAGTACCAGGGGCAGAGTAAAGATCATATGTAAGTCTTGCCTCTATACCAATGCTCTTGCTTTATGATTTATTAATAAGCTTATTTTTATTTTGGTGCTTACTGCATTTGTAGAAATGAATAATATCTAAGTGGAAGCAAAATTGGCTTTTATATAAAAAATTTAGAAAAAGGATTTTATCTTTTGCTTTTTACTCAAACGTTGAATTTATCTATTGATTCAAGAAAGCTTATAAGAGCTGGAGAGATGGCTCAATGGTTAAGAGCACTGACTGCTCTTCCGGAGGTCCTGAGTTCAAATCCCTGCAACCACATGGTGACTGACAACCACCTGTAATGAGTTCGGATGCCCTCTTCTGGTGCGTCTGAAGACAGCTACAGTGTACTTATATATTATAAATCATTTTTTTAAGTGTATAAAAGATTAGTATTCTAGAAATCTCAAATGCAAAGCAGACAATGCCATGAAACCCAAACCTGATGCTGTTAACCTTCAAAATACCCTCAAGCTGAACAGGCCATCTGACCTAGTAATATGTTGGGAAGCTATTTCATCTCTACAAATTATTTGATTGTCAGAAAGTTTTTCAGTTGAGAACAAAATTCTTTGCTTTTCTAGATTCAAAGTGATCTGCCCGAAACACATGTGCATAAGAATAACACAAAATGAAGCCAGCAGTTGTGTGTGTGTGTGTGTGTGTGTGTGTGTGTGTGTGTGTATAACAGTAATTATTTAAAAAGAAATAAACATGAATGGTTGTGAGGGAGACACAGGGAGGACTTTGAAGGAAGAGAACATATTTGAAAATATTGTATAAAGCAAAAATAAAATAAAATAAAATAAAATAAAACTTTGCTCCAAGTGAAATTTTTAAATATTTGGCGATCAATATTTCATATTTCATCTTTTCAAGAATTGTGCAGTTTTTGACATTCACCACAGGTTTTTCTTCTTTTTGCTTGTTTTTAATCTTTTCACCCCCTTAGCAACTGTACTCTTATGTGGCTGCTCTGACTGAGTGTGGACTTGGATGTTACCCGGCAGGAAGACAGCCTCTAAGTTACTTGCTAGGTTCTTGAATCATTTAGTAAATGCAGTCTAGGAAAGCATTCTTGAACAGTGGTTCAGTACTCCTGTGTCTTACTAATTTCATGGTCAACATAACTCCGGACACTTTGTTTTTCTTACAGCTAATCTTCATCTTCTTATTATGTACTCACTATTTTATTTTCAGAAATTATTTTAAGACATCATAATTGCTTACATAAAAATTCCATTTATGTTTAATCTATCATTCAAGCTTGATAAGAGACGTTGAGCTCACGCTCCTTTGTAAAATATATTTTAAATTATTTATATTTTGAACACTCTTGGATATGTAATTATAGTCATTTTATTGCTTAAAGTATTTCTTATTTACTAATTTTTAAACAGAATCATATCAGCTTAGGGTTTTTAGCTTTTACTTTGGCAGATAGTGATAAAAGTCTTGAAGAAATCCAAGTGATAATTGATGAATACCCGATTTGTAGGGCCACAGCAACACAGCAATACATAGTAGACATATACTATTGAGACTTGAAGGGTTTTTAAAAAACCACCATTCAGTGAATTTAGGAGAGCCTTACACTTTCTATTCTCCACAGGTCATTATCCCCGTTGATTTATATTCATTATTTCATAGTTTATGCTTCTGGTCTGGCCCCTGGAAGTGTCTGAATTTGAGAAGACCATCATTTCTCTGATCTACCTGGCTCTCTATCCATGCAAGTCTCTGAAATTTATGAACTCATGCCTGGAGATTATAAATTATCTCTACCGTAAGTTCAAGCACATTTCTCTTAAACTTTTTTTTTTTTTTATTCCTGAAACTGTTTTGGTTTAAAACTAAGGCCATTAGTCTTGAAACTCACTTTTCTATCTTGGTGCAAGGTGCTCTGAGTCAACTCATTCCAGAAGGTTTTAGCAGGGACTTTGGTCCCAGTGCTGAGATTCTGGTTGCTCAGGAATGCTGAGTCAGGGTTTTCTTCCGGGAACAGAGATTAAGGGAAAGAAGTCCCTTTGTCTTCTTCTCTAGGGCAGAGAATAAGACATTCCTGGCTATAAAGTGTTTATGAGGGTGAGAGTGGATTCACCAGATCAAAGAGTGAAAATTGCCTTCTCCAACCTAAACAATTTTCTTTTTATTATTATCTGAATATTTTGGAGCTAAGACGAAAGGATGGACCATCCAGAGACTACCCCACCCGGGGATTCATCCCATAATCAGCCACCAAACCCAGACACTATTGCATATGCCAGCAAGATTTTGCCGAAAGAACCCTGATATAACTATCTCGAGTGAGGCTACGCCAGTGCCTGGCAAATACAGAAGGGGAAGCTCATAGTCATCTATAGGAGGGAATACAGGGCTCCCAATGGAAGAGCTAGAGAAATTACCCAAGGAACTGAAGGGGTCTACAACCCTTTAGATGAAACAACACTATGAACTAACCAGTACCCCCAGAGCTCATGTCTCTAGATGCATATGTAGCAAAAGATGGCCTAGTCAGCCATCATTGGGAAGAGAGGTCCCTTGGTCGTACAAACTTTATATGCCCCAGTACAGGAGAATGCCAGGGCCAAGAAGTGGGAGTGGGCAGGTAGGGGAGCAGGGTGGGGGGGAGGGTATAGGGAACTTTCAGGATAGCATTTGAAATGTAAATAAAAAAATCTAATTAAAATCATTAAAAATTTTTGAAATGATATTTCACATTAATACATATTTTTCTCATTCAGTACTTATATCTGTGTTAGGATTTTCTTAAGGTGCTAGTGTTGAGGATAAAGTATGATGAATAAATATAATTAAATATGAAAAATACAATGTACTATGCATAAATGTTTTTACAGGGCCAGTTTTAGACAGAATATAGCTTCTTTTTTGAACAAAAACTTGTATCTGTGGATTAATAATAATTATGATCATAAGTACTTTCATTCTAATAATATATTCTGATATAATATATCATATAAACCATTACAAAATATGATATTCATGAAGATAATAATCAAGTTAAACAAGAATCACTCTGACTTTCATAAATAGTAATTGTTTACAACTACTACACATCTGTAGATGCTTATAGATAAAAATCCCTAATGAACCCAAATGTCCTCATATATATGGATGCTACTGTTTTTATTCCAATGGAAGTTAGACTTTTTTTTATGATTATAGAAATGATGTGCTATCCCATACTCTTGTTCTCCACTGTCTGTGATTTAACTCTATCAAACATGAATACATGACTTGATGTAGGGCAGTTAGCTAAGGGTTAAATTATTCTTTATATTTTAAGGTTCAGTTCCTTATTAATATTTCCTTAGACTCCAAATAGCAGGGTACCACAATCACTGAGAGACTAAAAACCTAGTACTAGACTAGGGCTGTGGATCACTAGTCCTGTTAACTAAGGGGAGACGTTTCTTGTATTGGCTCTCCTGCTTGCCTGACTTTAGACAGGTTTCTTCTTTAACACTTCTTTAATACTTACTTTTGAAAAGACCTACATTTTTCTCTGCATCCTGGAGCTGCTAAATCCCAGTCTATTAAGGGTTTTGTAGACAGGAATGTCTTTATCTCTGTCTAGGACCCATCCTTTGGAAATTATCAGGACAAGATGATGCCTACCTTTGATTCTCAATGCAGGGCTGAGAACCCTGGCTCAACCATTTTTTTGTGACCAAATCCAGAGGCTTTCAGCTTCTTGACCGAAGTCCTTGCACAAACCTTCTCAGATGTTCTGACTCAAAGGAGCTAAGGGAAATCTCTGTCCTCTGTTGCAGTCATTTTAAAGTACTTATTAACTTCTTAATTTGTGAATTATCATTTGACATCACTAGGTGACTCACATTCCTATTTGTGGAAAACAAATACTCTTACACTGCTTCTCTGACTCAGCTACGTTTATTGCTCCAGGATTGTCCCAAGGACAAAATTCTGTGGCTCTGGATTCTTAGATAAGCAAACAGCTTAGACCTGTTTCATAATTTGCATAAGACTATGGAGCAAGAACAAGGTTAAGAAGGCAAACCTCAAAGTCACAAGGCTTGATTTGTGCCTTGACTTTAGGGTCCTAATCTACTTAGAGTCAAGCAGAGCTCTACTCTCTCCTTTCTGGAGCTGTATTTAAATTCCCCCTTTTTTGGTCCACATTTTTAAAGGCTGCCTTAAGATCAGAACTGAGTTAAGTAAATGTTTGGTTTCAGACCCCTTACTAGGGAATCCTTGCATATTTTACATCCCAAAGCAGACTCACCGCCCTTCAGATTCTTTCAGCATTCCTCAGTCCCTACTTAGCAAACTCTTGCTCCCAACCCTAAACTCTCTCTCTCTCTCTCTCTCTCTCTCTCCCTCTCTGAACCCCCCCCTCT